>PVJX010010396.1:0-57186 GCA_004027295.1 Dolichotis patagonum | reverse complement strand
TTTTTTGTTTTCTCATTTTTGAATTATAAGTGCCATTATATATTTTGAATAACATTCATTTACAAAAAATATTGTTTGCAAATATGTCAAGTATCTACCTTGTCTTTTCATTGTCTTTTCATGTCTTTTACAGGGCAGACATTTTTAATTTGGATGAAATTCAGAGTGTGAATTTCTTTCTTTCATTGATGCTTTATCAAAAAGTCATTGGCAGACTCATGGACATCTGGATTCTCTATTGTGCTCTCTTTTATTAGTTTTATAGTTTTTCATTTCACATGTAGGTCTGTGATAACATTTTTAATAGTCCTCTGTGTTGATGAACCTAAATAATTTATTTATTGCCTTTGGTACAAATCTTACAATACATTTAGCTACTTTCTTGTTGATGACTTTTTTCCTTCCAAGTTGTGTTGTTACAAGTGGTCTTATAAAAACACTTACAGATACATTGTGGTACACATGTTCAACCTGTTTTCCATTTATCTGGGGATAAAATGTTCCAAGCTTATTATGTAACCACTTTCATATCTATTGTTCTGTGGTTGGTACCACAGATTTACACTAACAACTGTTGTATCTACATCATTGTTTCTATCCTCACACACATTCTTCTGTGAAATAATCTTAATGTCTAGACTTTTACTTGGTAATAAGGCTCATTTTTTATATATTCTTAAGTACTCATATTTTCTTCTACTTTTTTGTATTCTTATATGTTACTCATTTTGTTTTGAATAGTTTATTTCATTTTGAAATGAAATTAATTCTCTCCCTCTCTCTCCCTCTCTGTCTCCCTTTCTGTCTCCCTCTCTCCTTCTCCCTCTCTCCCTCTCTCTTTTCCTTCTCCCAGCTTGTATACTGTTTTGTCATTTGTTTTCCAGTTTATCAACTTCCATTGGTTTGGTTTTGTTTAATTAACAGAACTTATAAATCTTTTACAGTAAAATTTAATTTCTTAAAATTGCCTCTTGTGTGCTCATTTGTGAAAAGTTTTCCTAACCAGAGGTTCATAAAATTTCTTTCCTATATTTTGACTATTTATAAAGTTTCCCATATCATATTTAAAGTAATATCAAGTTTAGATATTAAGTTACAATCCAATATTTTTTTTCTCCACAATGTACTAAAAAGAAAGCCCATCTGAATGAATATAGAGACTGATGAGAACTTGTATCATAAGACTGTCTGTAAGAATTATTTGAATTTAGCAGATCTCAAAAAAAGTCAGAGAGTTGGCAAACTTCATAGTAAACAGTTGGTTCTGAGTGTAAGTTGCTGGAAGCAGTAAACTGGAAGCAAGCTAACAAGACGTGGGTTTCTTTCTGTGGTTGGTTTAGTGAGCATATTTGACTATTTGAACAGAATTGGAAGAGACTGGAAAGTACAGGACCTGGGTTAGTTCTGAGGCAGCTGTAGTGGATTCTCTCTGACCACTTGCTACAGACGTTGTGGATCAGAGTTCTATTATTATACATGATCTGGCTATTGAATTTTGTGTACCCAGTCTCTCAGTGGATGATTTTCTCTGCAAAGTTTTGAAAACTCCCCTGGCTTTTCCCCCATTGCTCTACACCTCCATTTACAGTATCTCAGGTGTCTGGAGGTATGAGTTTACCTTGAGCCCTCAGCCTGGTCTGTTTGTTCATTCCTGGCAGTAGCATGCTGACAGAATTATCATTGCTTTGCAATAGTTTTATTTTAAAAAATGAAGTCCTAATTTTTATTTGTTATTAAAGATTATTTTAACTGTTTCTGGTTTTCCATACTTTGTTATAAATATAGAACAACTTTAATATCTCTGAAGTTCATAAAGCTTTATAGAACTGATCATGCTAAGTGTGACTTCCTACTCAAGATTATTTTGTACTTATCTATATTATTTAAATTTTTTAATCTCATAATATTTCAAAATTATTTTAAGTAACTTTTGATGTAATTTATATCCTTTATTGCTATGCTGAATGCATTTTAATTAAATTTTTCTAGGTGTTGTTTTGTTCCACAAAATACTAAAAAGAAAGACCATCCAAATGAGATGGGATTTAGTTCTAATGAATGAGATGTACTTATATCAGATATGATTGCTAACAGATCCTCTACAGTATTGAAATAATTTAGAATATTATATATAATCATACACAAGTATATTTGAATAGCATAACTGATTTATCCCTTTAAATCATCTGAATTTTAATGTCTTTTTCCTTGGCTATATAAAACCTCTAGTAAAACATTGAGAAAAGTGTTGACAATATTTGTGGTATTTTCATTAACTGAAAAGAGAATTTATTTAACATATTTAAGTAAAGCATATTTTATATGTTTTTGTAGATATTGTTTCTTAACCTATGGAAAGTTATCTGCTTTTTTATTTATTTATTTAGTTTTTTGAGATAGAGTCTCACTATCTCTATCTAAACTACAATGGCCTTGAACTCTGGCGTTTGTTCTGCCTCAGCCTCTTGAGTGCTGGGATTAGAGAAGTGTGCTCTCATGCTCAGGTATCTTCATATGCAATTTACTTATTTTGTACTATACATATTTATTAGCATTATAAAACTATTTTTATTCAATTGAATTAAATATATTTCATTTGACTTATTATGTAGTATATTTTCTAACAATAAATCAAACTAGCCTGTCTACTATATGTAAGAATAGTATCACTTTAAACACTTCTGAGTTTAGTTGCATTTTTGTTTGCATTATTACATGTATATTCACTGAGACTGATACCGAGTCACATTATTATCTATTGTGGCTTTGGTTTTTTGTTTGCTTGACATCAGGACTTTCACATATAACAGCTGTATATAAGTTCTATCTTTTGAAAGAACTAATATAAAATCAGTATTCTATTTTTCCTGTTTGTTGGCTCGTGTTGTAAAATTATCTCAGCTTGTGATGTTCGGGGAAGTACTTTGAATTATAGATTTGGTTTACTACTGGTTAACATCAGAGTTTAATGAATTTGTATTCTTCTAAAATATGCAGTTTGGTCTCATAACATTCCATTCTTAAAAATTTCCTGTGTATTCCCAAACCTTCTCTCCTTGATTTATCAACCAGCCATCTGTTAGAAAGTGGTGCACACTGAATCTTTTACTTAAGGAGAAATGCAAGATTTTTATCATTTACTATGAATACTGATTGATATTTCTTGTTGAATTAATAATAAGGCATTGGCAACTCTCCCTGGCTGTAATAAGACTTATTTCTAAGCATTCTTTCTGAGAATTTTTTTTTAATAAAAGATACAATACTGTAAATTGGTGTCCATGTAATTCACAGGTCTCATTATGAACCCCATCACCTAGGAATAGCTCACCTTAGAAAGAGTAGAATGATCTAGTAAAAACAAAAATTGAAAAATTTGTCTGTTTAAAAAGCTTTGGAAGTTTTGTGTGCTATTGTAAAGCAAGTGATCAGTATTCTGAGAACCAGTTAGTACTCTATAGAAGTTTTTCTACTCTGCGAGAGACACAAAGATTTCCAAATTAAAAGAAGAAGTTGCAACGTTACCTTGCAGAACACAACTAATGGCTCACTCTCCAAATTCTGCTTTTCAGTCCTCAAAACGTTGGTCTCCTGTGTGGACTTCTGTTTCTATCAGGGAAATCAACAATGGCTCCCTTAACTTGGAAATTGAGATACCACATGTGCATTCTGGAATCCTCATGTTACTAAAGTTGCAGGCAGTGGGGGGTAATGATAGTGTTACTTAAAGAAGTCACTCTAATTATTGCATGTAAAATTAACTATTAGAGAGATGTATAGAACAAAGGGGATCTTCTAATGCACCTCTTAGTACTTCTAAGGTCACCGGAAACAGTTATTAAAAAACCATGGTTACTCATTGCAAATAAGTACAGTTAAACCATTTATTGTTCAAGAATGTGGTTTTGATTCACAACACAAAGGAAAAATCCTTCACTAATGAAAGTATGGGTTGACTCCCTTTATACTACTATATTTTGTAAAGTATGCTGATGATGAACCTTTAAATTGATCACTGAGTTACAATATATCATGTTAGGATTGTGATGAACAAAAAGTAAATTTTCATCACTCAAGATCACATTGTTTCTTATGCATCTGAATGGAGACTCTCCGAGAGGTTCTTCTTCTGCTGTTTATCACTCCACCATCTTGGTACCCCTAAAATGACTTTCTAAATGTGTCCTGTTCAATGATTTAGTATTAACACATGCAAGGAAAGTTTTGTATCAGTTATTTGGTCATGGGGAGAAGCTGATATTCTCACAGAATGATTTTGAAAGCATCCAGCACACTAGGTAAAATCACTTTCTGCTTAAACGAGAGTGAGTTTATTCCATAATTCGAGCCCTTACATATTCAGAAATAATACAAATAAAACCGATGTTTCCAAACTGCTTTATTTTCCTTTTATAACCTAGAAAATGGACAATGCAGTATTGTTGCTGTAAATGTCAACCATCTTTCACCTTACTTTCTAACCAAAGTGTTAAGAAGAAATTTTTTGCCTAACTTTAGGCAAAATATTTACCTAAGTATAGGTGTCTAGTCAATACCTTTTATCATATAAGATCCAGTACTATTAACATGATAATGTAATGAATTGTGAAATTGTAAATAATTATAAAATGTCATTAAATTAAAGTATTTAATTATTAACAAGTGTCTATTTTTATCAAACACACAGAAAAATATATTTTCAAAAGAAATGAAAACAATGTATGCATAAGTATTAGCAGAGTTAGTATTTAGAAGGATTTATACCAATCTTCTGTAGTATTTTCTAAATGATAAGTATGGAATATGACATGGTATAATAAACCATGTGAGGAAAAGTATTAAAATAATATTGGTACACAATAAAAATATAGAGCAAGTTATATTTCCTTAGAATATAAAACATACTTAAAAATTAATGAATGAAAAATAGTTTTTATATTGATTAACAAGATACATTTAAAGTATTTTAACCAACTATTTTAACACATCTATCTAGATATCTATCTGATAATTAGCTTTACTTTATTTGGGAGTACTGTAAATGCATTATATTTGTGTGTGTGTGACTCTGGATGAGTTTTACATTTTACATTTTCTTTATCTTAGGGATGTTTGACCAAGGTTGTATATTACCTTGTAAAAATTGAAAAGATCATTACTGTTATTGAATTTCTCAGAAGTACGTCCTTGTTTTGAGTTGTATGATACAAATTAGATATTATCTTTACAGGTAACTATGCATTGTTAGCAAATTATATATGTAAAATAACACATTATTGTTTCATTCTTATGACAAAAATTTTAAAATTATATGAAACATTTTTCATATGTAGGCTCAAAAATTATAATTATGATGACTCATATTTCTGTCATTACATTAATTATAATAAGAGATTCACATATTAGAACATTTTGCTATTCCATATACAAATGAAAGCAAAACATTTCAATTTCATTCAGACATTAATTGGTGTAGTTGGATCACATATTATAAGATTTATTTTTACAAATATTTCCAGAAATAACGCTGCCTTCTAAGAACTGAGAAGAAAAAACACTGAGGTACAATTTGTATTCTTGATATAAATGAGTGCCATGATAGTTGGTTCTGTGTTTGTTTCAAAATTATTTTTGTATAAATTTTACAGAGCAAAATTTAGAATATGTTAAGTCAAAATAATTAGTAATATTTCAAAGTATATTTATTTTTATTTTAAAGAGAGGAAAAGAAAACAAAGCAATGAAAACAGAACAAAGCAATAGAATGACACAGGATTTCAAAACAAGCTGATAGGAAATTAGCAATACTCACTCTATGGCATAGTGTTATCTTAAAAATAGTTGCTCAGATTATAAAAAGATCAAACAATATAAGCAACCACAGATTCTTTCCCTAGACTAATAGCATCAATAGTACAATTATCTTAGCTATCTTGTGTGATATCATAGCTATCTTGTGTATATATTTATATATATAATATTTAGTAAAGATTGCTGAAGTAGTTAATTAATAATGGAACCACATTCTTATATATAAATATATATATATATATATATATATATATATATATATATATATATGCAACATGCAGTCAAATAATGTGTTGTTGAAGTCCTTTTCTTATGTGAGTTTGGCTAAAATATTGAGATTTAAATATAGATCACTAGTTGCATGACTATCAAATGTTTAATTATCCAGGTTAATTAATATGTCAATTGTTCTATGATATATATTTTGACATGGAAAGTTAATGAAAACTAAATTTCATGTAATTCTTTATGATATTTGAATAAGTTCTTATTTAGAAATATGAGATAAGTGTGTTTCATCTGTAACTACAGTGAGGTAGACAAACGATAATAACGATTTGTCTCATGTTAGCCTTGGTGATATACAAGACTAAAAAGCTTTTAGAATAAACTAAGATAATGGTGGAAAAAATGCTACCTCTCCTCACAGATTTAAAAAATGAGATCTGTAATGACTGATGAATTTTTCTGGATAAAAATGGAACAATTTGTAGAACAGAGCATTGGGTACTTGTCACCTATTTGTGGAAAGGATTGAACAAATTGATTACAGGAATTTCGTATTCAGTTGGTTCAAACAAGAGAGGATGCTATCTGACCCAACTCAAGTTCAAGTATATGAAAATTTCAGTTGTGTTGTAATTGGTCTTGACATTGTTTGCTACAATCCTCAACTTCACTTTCCTGTCAGATGTTCACTTCATCTTGAAACGTGATAAAGGAAATCCAGTAGGAAAAGAACATCTTTGTCCTGTGTACTTTTGATTGAATAAAGAACGTTATTGTATTTCAACCAAAGACACATGTCAGGCTGACCCTCTCTTGTTAGTTACCAGTGTTATCACTTAGATGGTGATCACAAGATGTTTCTAATATAACACAATATTTCTTTGTAATAACTATGTACAATTGTCTAACAGTATGTGAGAGCCTGAGGAGGATTGGTTTGGGAACTCCCCCAACAAAATTTTAGTGGATACTGAAATCTGCAGATTCTCAAAGCTCTTTTATAATCTATGTACATATGATAACATGCTTTGAATCATCTTTAGATTTTTTATAATATCTAATATGATATAAATATCAAGTAAATAGTTGTTGCACAGTGTTATTTATGGAAAAGTACCGTATATTTGGTACACAATTTTTTCCAAATATCTCTGTCTGCAATTGATTGAATCCATGCCTACAGAACCCATAAATATAAAAGACCACCTGTATACAACTGGGCCCTGCTTTGAGATTCTGCAAACATTTTTTTTTGTTTTATCTAAACAACTTTTATGTCCCACCAATGATTATTGCTTGTTTTGATTGTTACATTGATGATTGAAAAAAAAATCATGTTTTCTAAACCTATCATGTTTTCTAATGTTGTTGATGCTATTTTTTTTATCAGATTCTATAGAGAGTGTGCTTCCATAAGGTGTATTATAATCTGACTGAGCTATTCTCTCCGTGTATTTCCTTACCTTTGCTGCCTTTCTCCAAATCTTTCTTCTTCTCACCCTTTCTGACCCTATGTGTTTCTTTTCCTCTTACATATTTTCTGTCTTTTTCCTTTGCCTTCCATCTTTTACTAAAAATAATGTACTATGGGTTCATAAGCACTGTATTTATTTAATACATTGTAATCTTTTGTTTTATGTGAACTTCAATTGCTTTAAATGTGTTCATGGGAATGCTTTCATGATTCTCATACTTTTTGTTTTTCTATTTGTTTCTTTGTAGCATTTTGATAGTGCTTGTTTAAACACTTCAAGATTTACCTTCTATGTTTCCTAGGTTACTAAAATCAGCCATTTTCCACTTCCTTTTTTATGAGTTGGAAACCGATATCTCAGCACTATATATGGTGACTGTTATTTGTGACTCTAACTAAAGTTTCCTTGTTTTTGAGTGCTGTTTTATGGGCAAAACTCAGTCTGACTTTTTTCAATTAAAATGTTGCATCCTATAACTTTTGTTTATACCTTATGTGTTTCCTTTCATTTTTGGAATCTAATATACAGTGTTGTGTAAAAGTTTACATGGCACAGTGCACTCCTACCAATGATGTTTTCTGATTTTAATCATTTAGGTAAAATTTCAATTAGAATTTATTAAGACAAAGGTAAATTATTCTTAGTTTTAGATTCTGACAATTTTTCCATATACCTGGAAAGCTTTAACACACTGTACTCTTTTTAGTAACATGCAAGATACTCTGTTTAATAAAATCTCTCAAATGCAGTCCAATTTAAGACTTTCTGACAATCTGCATACAACTACAGCATTGCTTTAGAATGTGTATATTTTGTTTATTAACATTTATAATTCTGAACTATTTGAAATTCATTGTCTTGCACAAAGTGTAGTTCCAGGTCTCTTTTAAACAGGAATGTGCACAAAGGATGAGTATCCATACTGGTGGGTATACTTGAAGAATACATCTCAGTCAAGCAACCACTATAAAAATATTTAAATATGGTGAATTGGGTTGTATTATGCTATTAATTTGAGCTAAATTACAGTCGTGATATGTAGCAAGAAATTTGCTGTTCATATTTGTATCTATATTTTTCTCAACTTTTTTCTGTTACACTTTTGAGTATAGGTAGGAGTATACATATTTTCCCTCTTGATGAATTATCTCTCCTTTTTTCTAAAGTCAAAGTTGTTCTGTGATTTGGATAAGCAAGAGTCTGCTAATGTGAGAAAGAGCACACAGATTCTTTTTATCACAGAGAGAAAGACCGATGACCCTTAGCCTGAGAATATTTTGAAATTAAGTAATTATGAATTTTGAACCAGCACGTATTGTATACTTTTCATGGTGTGTGCATTAAAATTATTAGTCTATAGATTCAATAAAATATTTGTGTTTATAAATTTATGAATGGATTAAAAAATTTTATGTTTCTCAACATGAAAGAAATGAGAAAAAAATTCACTTTACTTTTCTTATCCAAAGACAAATATGAGAAATTTAGGGTTATTATGAATGATCTCTGTGATCTAAAAAAAAAAAAAGAAGGAAAAGAAAAAAAGAAAAAGAAAGAAAGGGAAACTTCTATTTACCAATTTGATTTGTTCTTTTCATTTTCTTTGTTATTATTAAACTTCTAACATGAATGAATATAACTTATTCTTGAAGCAACCCATCTTTATCCAGGTTTTTGTGTTGTTTTCCAGGGAAAGAAGTTAATGTCAAAACTATCAAGAGGTTAAAAATTTTCTTTAGATTGTACAACCTAAAATCTCAGGAGTATACATTGAAATATGGCTAATATCATTTTTACTTGCAAACATTTTGAATTTTACAAAATAATAGGTTCAAAAGTGATATATCATCTTTAGCATTTTTTGTTACATAAAAATTATATAATTTTTGTAATTTGTTTACTTAAATGATTTGATTCACAATCTACTTGAACAGTTGTGATATTTTTATACTATTTTGTTTCATGTCAATAAAAACATTTTTGCACCGGTATGCTAAAGTAGTGTAAAAATAAAAACGTAGCCAAGTCATTTATATTTGCAGTCAGCATTATCAAGTAGTATGGCTTTAAAAATGAAGCTAGCTATTCTTGTAACCTAATGTTACAATGTAGAGTCTAAGCTTTCAGTCTTAAATATCCAACTTAATAAAGCTGCTTTAGTGATTAAATGAGTTACAAATCATGAAACCTTTGTCATTGTTACATGATAATTGAATTTGATGTTTATAATTACTTATACCCTTCCGTGTTTACTAACTCTAGATCTTGCAAATAGGACTAGATTACCTTGAATATTGATCCCATTCATGCATTTTGAACTGAAATTGCTCAATAATGGGTTTTGCTTAGGAAAGTGCTGCAGAAGGAGAATTTTCACTTAGCAATGAAATTCGCTGCCAAATTGTTTACACTTTCACCCAGCTTCCGTGGTATTTTGGTATGTTAAGACCCTGATTTTAAAAAGTCTTCTGTTGTTGATGAGTGTTCCTAAGCTGAATTCATTCATAAGTCAGATATATTCCTAAGTCCAACAAAGTGAGCCTTATCCAACTTTGACACAAATATACAACATGTATTTGCACTTCCGAGCACTTCCTAGCAGTCCACTGCACATCTCCGCACCTCTTCCACTTGCTTCTGGACATCCCGGCGCTAATGGAGCACTGTCTTACTGTACACTATTGTACTGTATAGTAAGCACCCAGCAGCCAGCTGTGACAATGGCCACCGGACATGTGAACTGCTTCCACAATGTGTTCACATCCATGTAATGTGAGGTGTGTTGGTATCTGTGAAAATTTGCAACTTGAATTTTCTTCAGTCAAGGAATTACTGTGTGAACACTTTCCATAATTCTCTACCAGGTCTTGGTTTGGTCGTCTCCACTGAGAAATAGACAGCTGTGTTAATACAAAACCATGTGAGAGTAATGGATTGAGGGTTTCAATGCAACTTTGGGAAAAAGAGCTGCTCTTCCTTTGCTCCTGGCACCTCTGCCCCATCACTCTTTGTCCTCCAGACTGAATCTGTTAGGCACATAGCCCCAGGCATGGCTTTACTGGCTTATACAAATAAAGTCTGTTGGGAGTACATTATATTCTAATATCTCAGAATATAAATGAAAGATTTATATATTGGAGAATTAAAGGAAAATATATTTTACTATCAAATGGACTTGTTTATTTATGAACATGAACAAATTTCACTTGAGTATTTATTTGTGAGTGGAAATATTAGCTTTTATATCTTTAGCTACAGGTATCATTAGATGTGCAGATTTTTCTTTTCAGTTATTAAATCAATATAATATAATTGTAGCCTTTTAAAATAATTCCTGGGAGGATTTAAATGTTTTGCTATTGTTTTATGATTAAACCTCACATTTTTTTATTAGGAAAAAGTAATGTAATTATTTTCTAGTAAGGCATTTCCATTTTTATTTATCAATATTATGAGGCTACTATACTATCCAAATAAAAGACCATTACCTTCTCAACTTTTACATAGATAAGAATCAAAATTGTTTTATTACAGAGCTTCTTCATTAAATGATTGTACTTGCTTTACTGAGTATTCAAAGTGATTTGACATCTTGAAAATAATTTTGCAAGTGTTCGAAGGAACCATAAAAGGTGTTAGTCTTCCATGTCTAGTCTGCATTATAACTCAAATACCTAAAATGCTAAAAGATTTTCTGTACCCAATACAAATAAATTAAATAAATGCTTTAATTCATTTATATATTTTTCTTTTTCCTTGCTTTCTTCAAAATTATGAAATTTTTTTTGCACTCTGTGATGTAGATTGAGTAGTTTCTTCAATGGTCCAATTCTTGTTTTCAAGTTAGTCCTTGCACATAGTAAATGCACCTCCCCTCGGGATATGTGCTGTCTGAGTAGTCTCTTACTCTGAAGTGTCTCACCTGCAGAAGAAACAAGGCAACAGTGGAAGGCTGCTTCACTTCTCACTCAGCTGAGCGACCTGCAGGGCCCACCTCCTAGCTCTCTTTCCATGTGTAGCCGGAGTTCTGCGAACAAGATGTTCATTGAAATGAACCCTTTCAGATTGGGGTAGAAAGGGAAGCACAGGTCAGAGAGTCAGAAGGCAGCTATTTAAGAGCCCCAGAGACAGAAAGAAAGAAGGGAGTGGATGTGGATAGAGACCTGGAACCATGCAGGAGCATGCAGTGGCTGCTACTGCAGTGATCAAGAGATGGAGAAGAGATACTGCAGCAAGGGCAGGTGGGTACATTCCCACTGCCACCAAACTCCGGACCCATGGGGTAGGGCACCCATTGCCCATCACTCTAATGGTACAGAGCTCAGTGCCCATGGGGGGGTCCATCCCATCACAGAGCAATGACTGTTGAGCTTGGTACTTTGTACGTTTGCTTCTATTGGCTCCTAGATATTGCTGAGATCTAAGCAGAAGCACTCTCCTGATCCAAGACTGAAGCACTGAATTTCTGGGCAGGTTGGAGACTATGAGAAGCATCTACAGAGTTTGGTGTGGGTGGAGAGCCAGAGAGAAGTAGCGGGATCAGTGAGTGTTGCATGGTACACTCACCTGGTGAGGCATGCAGGGAGTAGATCTAAGAATTAGCAGGGAAGGGGACAGAGACTATGGAAGCCCTCTGGAGAGAAGACACAGTGCTTCACTAATCTGCCCATCCCTTCACCTGTCACAACTGAAGGTGGTGTTCAATCATAACACAGGGAAAAAACATCTGGCTCGTCACACTCACAGAAGCACAGTGGAATCCTACCAAGAGTTCTGCCTGCAAGAGGAATGAGAGGGAGGTTTTGTGTCCTTGAGTTTAGAAAGACACAAAAAAAGTTGATTGAATTAAATGAGGTAATAAAAGAAAGGACCGTTCAAGTAAAGAATCAAGAGTTTATGAAAACAGATCAAGTAGAAATCTAAGACATGAAAAATTCAAATGATTGATGTCAGGGGTGATCCGTGTAAGGAAAGTGTATCAGAACTTAAGACAAAGTTGATGTAGTAGAACCTGTACTCAGCAATACTGTATAAACAAGACACCATGCCTGCTAGATAGCCCAAAACCAAAGCAAACCAAGCCAAACTCCCCATGAGAATTAGGGGAGTTCCAAAAACATCAGAAGATGAAAGCAAAGGCATTAGAAACATCATAGCAGAAAAAAAAAATTAAATCTAAGGAAACAATTCAATATTCATGTGAATGAGGCATAGAAACCTCATAGAGCCACAATCAGAAAAAAAAAATCTATGTGTTACATCATAGTGAAAATTTCAGAAATTCCGCACAAAGAGAAAATAAAAACTGTTAGAGGGACACTTCGAGTAAAGTATAAAGGCAAACCTGTCAGAATAATAGCCGGTTTCTGGACACAAACTTTAAAGACTAGATGAGCTTGGAGCAATATTTCTCAAGTCATAAAAGAAAAAAAAATTCTTCTAGATTTCTGTATCCTGAAAAATTCTGTTTTAAAATTGATAGAAAAATGAAGATTTTTCTTGACAAAGTAAACCTAAGGAAATTCATGATTATCAAACTAACATAGCAGAAAAATTTCAGGACAACCCTAGAGTGACAGGGAGTCCATCAGTCCCAAGGATCTCCAAAGAAAGAACACATTTAACTGGGAGAGTATTTAAATAAGATGAAAAAAATGAAAGACTCAACACTGGAACAGTAATAAAATGATAAATTTCAGCAAATACCTTATAGTAATATCTGACAGTGTGAATGGTCTTGGCTATCCAATCAAAAGACACAGAGTGGGAGACTGAGTTACCCCACCCCAGCAATATGTTGCCCACAATAAACACAGGTTATTCATATAGAACTACATAGGCTGAAAGTGAAAAGATGGGAAATGATACTCCATTCAACTGGAATTCCAAAACAAAGATGTGCAGCTATGTTATTTTCAGACAAGACTACCTTCCAGCTAAAACTAGTTAGAAGAGACAAAGAAAGGCCATTAAATACTGGTAAAAGGAACATTTTAACAGGAATGAGTAATGGTTATAAATATATATGCACCAATTATAAATCTACCCAATTTTATAAATCAAGAACTATTGGACATGAAGTGAAAGACATCAAAACAATCATGGCAAGGAACTTCATTACACCACCTCATAAATAAACAGGTCAACCACACAATAAATCAACAAATAAATATCAGACACTGACATGCAAATAGACTTAACAGATATCTATAGAGTGTTTTGTCAACAACAGAATACACATTTTTCTCAGTAGCCTATTGAACTTTACTCAGAAAGGACCATATCTTAGGACCTAAAGCAGCTTTAGCAAAGAGAAATAAGTTGAAATAATCTCCAGCATACTAGTAGATCACAGTAGAAGGAAAGTAGAAATTAACAGCAAGACAAAACACAGAAACTACACGAAAAAAATAAAGAACAGATAATACACTTGAATAAACAAGAAGTCACAGAAGAAACAAAATAAGAAATTAAAAAGTTCCTAAACTCAAATGATAATGGAAACACAAAAACTAAATCCTATGGGAAATAATGGAAGTAGTTCTAAGTGATTTTAAGAGGGAAATCTTTGCTGACTTTAAAAGAATAAAACAGTTACTAATAAATTATCTAATTATGCATCCCAAGGCCCTAGAAAAACAAGAGCAATCCAAATAGAAAATGAGAAGAAAAGAAATTATAAACATCAGTGTGAAAATTAATGAACTTGAAACTGAAAATACCATAAAAAATGAATCAAAGGTTTTGTTCTTTGAAAGGATAAATCAGAGTAAAATCTTAGCCAAATTTACCATAAAAAGGGGATATACAGGACCCATATTAAATCAATCAGAAATGGAAAAGTGGAATGGATACTGCAAAAATCTACAGTATTATAAGAAATTATTTCAAAAACATAAATTGTGGTAAATTGGAGATTGTAGCAGAATTGGATAAATTCCTAGACACACGTGTATTACCAAAATTGTACCAAGAAGTTATTAAAATCCAGGATAGTTCAATAACAAGCAATGCAAAACAGGCAGTAATAAAAGTTATTGACTGACTGTAGAATTTTACCTGAACTTAAGGGATAATTAACACCACTACTTGCCAAACTATTCCATGAAACTGAAAGGAGAAATAACATCACCATGTTTATTCCTGGAAACTAACATTACCTTGATACCCAAGTTGGATGATTCAAGAAAAAAAAAGCAAACAACAACAAAACAAAAACTACAGTTCCAAATCATTAATGAACATAGATCAAAATATTGACAAAAAATAGTTGCAGACAGAATTCAGCAAATAACTTGAAAGGTTATGCAGCATGATTAAGTTGGCTTCACCTCAGTAATACGTTTCAACTTATCAAATCAACAAGCATATTATCTGACATATACAGAAACAAGCAAAAGTCACATGATCACCTTAATAGATATAGAAAGCGTTCAACGAACTATAACACCCATCCATAATGAAATTCAGACTAATACAAATATAAAGAAACACCTCCAAGTGTCAAAAGTCATTTATCATAAACTGTTGTGGCTTGTATCTAGACGTCTCCTCATCTTATCCAGTCACTTTGTTTTTTTTGCTTGTGTGTTTGTTTATTTGTTTTTGACATGGGGCACTCTTAGAATTAATAAAATATTCAGCAACTTTGCAAGATGCAAAATCAACACACAAAAAATAATAGCATTCTTGTACACTAAATTGACCTCCAAAAAAGAAATTGTTTCCTATTCAGAAAAAATTAAATCCCTAAGAATTAACCTAACCAAGGAAGTGAAAAAGTCTGTAATGAAATCTTTAGTATTCCAAATAAATAAATAAACAAGTAAGTAAGACTTAGGAGGACATTAGAGAATGAAAGGTCATCTCCTGTTCCTTGATTTGCAGAACTGGTAGTGTCAAAATGATCACTGCACCAAAGTGACATAGAGATTTAATGTAATTCCCACTAAAATCCCAACAGAATTCATCACAGAGCTACAGAAAACAATATTAAAATTTATATGGAACCAGAAGATACTTAGAGTAGGCAAAGAGATCTGAAGCAACAAGAGCAAAGCAGGTGGCATCACAACTCTGAATTTCTAGTTATACTACAAATCTATAGTAATAAAAGCAGCATAGCACTGGCATAAACATAGACATTTTGAACAACATAATAGAATTGAGGATGTAGAAACCAACCCATATACCTTCATCACATAAGTTGTGACAAAAGTGATTAAAAATTATGTTAGAGAAAAGATAGCTTCTTTATCACAGGGTGATAGGAAAACTTGTTATTCATAGGCAGAAAAGTAATTCTAGATCCATATTTCTCACCATGAAATGCATAAAATTAAAATGGACAGAAGACTTAGATATAAAAACAGAAATACTGAATCTGCTGGATAACAAATTTGATAAAACTGTTGAAGACACAAATATAGGCAAAGACTTTCTGAAAAGGACACCCATTACACAAGAAATATTACCAACAGCCAATGAATGGGATTATA
This sequence comes from Dolichotis patagonum, assembly GCA_004027295.1. Lineage (NCBI taxonomy): Eukaryota > Metazoa > Chordata > Mammalia > Rodentia > Caviidae > Dolichotis > Dolichotis patagonum. The sequence goes on along the minus strand of PVJX010010396.1, from coordinate 41,174 downwards.
TCACATTAAAATGCTTCTGTACAGCAGAGAAACCAAGCAATAGATTGCAGAGACCACCTATGGAAAGAAAATAATTTTTCCCCTATTTTTTGAACTGAACATGCAATAACAAAAAGGATAGGTCCATCATAGCAAAGACTCTATCAAATATGGGCAGTTAAAAAGAATATACACATCTTAACAGAAGCACAAGTGGACAATCTGTATATTGTTATGACTTGTGTCTAGATGTCTCCCAAAAACCTCATGCAGTTATAGGTGGAGGTTTTTCTGAGTATCTGCATTTAAAATATGTGGTGCTGGGATTAAGAGTGCATGGTTATTAAATTAGTCTGCTGATTAGTTTGGCAACCACCGTAAGCCAGATAGTCTACATAAAGTATAAAAGGGGCAAAGAGAAGCTGCTATTGTTACTTGGTGTCTTTTGTTGTCTTCTGCCTGCTATGAATTTTTTCTCCTCTGTGATGGCCCTCTGCCATACCACCAGGCTTGGAGTTAGCTGATAATGGATTGAAACCTCTATATCCTGTGAGTCCAAGTAATTTTTTCCTTTTTTAACATTAAGTGTTGAGCGTTTTGTCTTGACAATAAAAGAAGTATACAAGACATACATGAAAAACTATTTAACGTATTTGGCTATTATATAAATGCAAATCAAAAGAAGCCTGAAATGCCATTATACTCCAGAAAGAATGGCTATTATCAAAACCTCATAAAAACAATTGTCAAAGTTGTGAGGAAAATGGATCCTTCTCTTCCAGTCTCAGTGGAAATGCAAACTAGTACAACCATATGGAAATGGAGAGTCCTCAAAATCTAAAATAGAAATTCTATTTGACAAACCTTTGTCACTTTGGGTTATCTTTCCAAAAACATAAAACACATCATATTACAATAATACATGCATGGCCTTATTTATAGCAGTCAAATTTATATTGTCTAAATTATTGAAGCAGATCATTTCCTATCCACAAATGAATGGATAAGGACAATTTGGTATATGTACAAGTAGAGGACTACCCAACCATAAAAGAAGCTAAATTTGAGTTGGTCATAGGAAAAGGGATAGATTTTGAGGTGTAACATACAGTGAAATAAGTAAAAAACTCGTATGCGTTGAAACTGTTTCACTCATGAGTGTAATCTCCAGCGGCATACATTCACCTGCAAGAGCCTGGAGATATGATTGAACCCTAGCATAAACACAGAAAGAGTTAATGGATTCAAAAAGCAAAATAGTATTGTAAAAGTGATAGGGAAGGAAACACCTAGGAGGGAAAAGTGAGGACTACTGTTGTATTCTTTTTTTGGTGGGGGGGGGGTATTGGGGATTGAGTTCACGACCGCGAGCTTGCAAAGCAGACGCTTAAGCTGCTGAACTAAATACCTCCAAATACTGAATATCAGGATTTTTAAAAAAAAATTACCAATCTGCTTTTACATTAATTACTAAATTCTTTTTTTTTTTTTGTACCAGGGATTGAACTCATGACCTCACATTTGCCAGGCAGGCACTTATGACACTGAGCTAAATCCTCAGCTTAAATTATTATTGTATTGTTAAATTCTTATTGTCCTGTCTTGAACTATTGTTCAAAATTGTTTTCACAATTTTGTTAGATTTGTGTTCGTTCTGTCTTGTTTTGTTGGATTTTACTTTGATGGTATGGGCAGCTATTTTGAACATAATGGAACATATTATGGTAATTATGGTTGGTTCCCTATTATCTTGTTTTGAAGCCTTATAATGCTGTCATACATTTCTTTAACTATTTTTATTCTGTTTTGTTCTGTTTGATTTTACTATGTGCGATGCTATGAACAGCTATTCTGAAGAAAATGAGACATTATGGTAGCCATTGATGATTTACTAAAACCTTGTTTTGAAGTTCTATCATGCTTTTATTCTTTTGTTTTGATTGGTTCTATTCTATTGTATTTTATTTAATTTTATTAATGTGTGATGTTATAGACAACTGTTTTGAAGAAAATGAGATATTGTAGTAACCATTGTTCATTTCCTGCTGTCTGGGTTTTGAAGTCCTGTAATGCTTTCATTCTTTTGATTGGTTTTATACTATTTTGTTATGTTTGAATTTTTTGTATGGGAAGGTATGGACAACTATTTCAAAGAACACAAGAGACACTATGGTAGCCACTGTTGATATCCCATTGTCTTGTTTTGAAGTCTTGTGTTGCTTGCATTATTCTGTTCTGATTTGCTTTGTTCTGTTTTGTTTTATTCTCTTTAAAATATAAAAATCTAAAAAGAAATAAGTCAGACATAAATGGCTAAATGTGGCATGCTTCATTTTAACTGAGAAGCACAAAATATAACTTACTTAAAAAGTAGAAGAAGAGACATGCTAGGAAACAGGGAGGAAGACTTGGTGAGGATGGGAATGGGGACTTGTGTAAGGGGAAAAATGAAGAGAGGAAGGAAGGAGAAGTAAATATTATTAAAATGTGGTGTGCATAAGTATCAATTCCCAAGAGATACACTTGTTATGCATTGCAAATATATACCAATAAAAAGAGTTCTTCACCCCCAAGTACATTAATTATTCCCACCCCGTGCTGTTCATTCCTCTGTTGCTCTGATACTTAGCTTATAGATTGTTCTCTAAAACACACGGTTGAAAATTGGACTCTACTACATATACTGCTGTATAAATGATTAAACTATGAGTTTCTATTATTAAATATACTTTTAGCCCATTAATATTTCTATGAAAATTAGCAGGCAGAAATTTTAGACCTTTGGGATCAGAGAGAGCTTTGGGGCATTAATAGTTCCTACTTATTACTAGATTATAAAATTCTGAGGAACAAATATTGTGTCATGCTTTTCTCTATACTTTTAAATATTACTTAATATAGTGAAGCAAGAGTTTATTTTTCAGAGCAGCAATGCTATGAACAACTGCTTTGGTTTAAATATGAGCCATGCAATTTCAGGTTTATGATCTAGGCTAACTACTTATCCTTTATCTGAATAAGTATTTTCACTTTGAAATCACAGTGCCTTACTCAAGTTCTGTGGTAAGGATTAAATGAATCATATATACAAGGCTTAGAACAGGGCCTAGCATGTAGTAACATATAGTTGAACCCTGCTATTATAATGAATTATGATACATAAAGTATACAGAATGTAGAAGTGTAATGCATCAAAACTAAATACACTTCAGTGACTTGTATAAAGTTTTTGGCCTTTAGTGAATATTGTTAGAAACTGCAGAAGGAGAAAAATTTTCTGCAACTAGTGTAACAAAAATATAAATAAAATAATTGCTTCTCTGACCCACAGAGGCATGGACAGCATCCATAAAAGTAGAGAAAAGACAAAGAAGTGAATAAGCATCTCTGTAGTTTCCTTAGGTGCAACTAACTAGGGACCTCTATAACACATTTTAAAATTATTTATTTATATTTTTATATATTGCAGTTCATAATGATTATATTCATTAGGGGAGTTGGTACATGCAATAATATATCTTAAATCTTTTCACTTTTCCATCCCTCCCTTCTTCCATCTGTTGGTCTCCTTCACATTTACAAAAGATCTGTCTACCTATTTCTTATTACCTGAGTGTTGTTTTACTTAAATTATTTACACACTGGGTTTCTCGTAGAAGAGATATCATATGCTATTTAAGCTTCTTTGTCTACTTTATTTCACTTAGTGTTATGGTCTCAAGTCTATAATACTTTAGAACCAAGAGATTTCTGCTCAAACTCTCATAAAAGTGACTGGTAAACAAAATAATAGTATAAAATGAAGTAAAGATTTTTGAAACTTTATAACAAAACTAGTTGATTTTTATTTTTAGCTTATTAACTCTTATAGTTAATAAAAATTACATTGGGTATAAGTGTTGTGTGATATTTTATGAGTTGATTTTCTACTGTCTAAATTTAATTTGTATTGTATTTATATAGTCCTTTGTAAAGTGTTCCTTTGTGTGATAGGATCATGATTACTGATTGAGCTCATATATCTCATCTTTCAGACCTCAAAAAAAAAAAAGAATACTATATTTGTATGACACAAGAACACAAGAAATCATACACTTTATGAACCTAAAAATATAAAAAATGTCTTCCAAGACAGAAGGAACTAATGACCAAAATATCCATAGGAAAGTTGTATATGAGACATGGCAGATAAAAGGCAACCCTTGTCTCCAAATAGGAATGTAAAATGTATGGAATTGCACATGTGTGGACTGATGGAGTCTGTGTGATCTATACAAAGCTTTAATTTGGCAGCAGAAGGTTCTGGAAGAGCCACAGTTAGAGGCCACAGGGGCCTGAAGCTTTGGCTGTTGAGGAGCAGATAAAGGTGTCTAAGCAATGCCAAGAAATGTAACACTAACAGCCGTAACATGAAGGGCTAAACCACTGGCATCAAAAGCCTGGAGCTGCTATCAAAGGAACTAGGTTTGCCAAGTCATGAATTCTATTGGAATTGAGCAAAGGAGCTTTCAGCTGACTGGTGGCAGTTGGTGGTTCATTTAAATTTATGCAATTTATATCACTTAAGCTAGAACTGAATGTTTTATCAATAATTAGGGGATTAGGAATACTCCTGGAAGAGTCAGACTCATGAGTGAATGTTGCCAATACCAAGTACTTCTGACAAAAATAAATCATTTCATCATTCAGCTACATCTTAGGAATGTAGAGCTGTTTATGATAGTAGTTTCAGATAGAGCACAGATATGAGGGTGGTCCTGGACATGTTCATTTGAAGACAGTCCTTCTGTTCAGAGTCAGTGTTTTATGAAGGTCAGTAGCTGAGACTTACTGTGTTCTTCACATTCCTATATTCCTGTAGTGTACAGCCCAGAATAGAACGTGAACGTATTTTTAGTGAATGAGTGAATAAGTGAGAATAACCAGTTTTATTATGTTAAACCAGTTGATTTTCTGTTTGTTTCCTTACCATCACACCTTTCTTCTATCTGTTAATATGTTGCAAACTCTATGACTACTTAGATATTCAAACATTTATCTCCCTAAGCAGAAAGAATCTAGAGGGTAAATGGTCTTATGCTTCTGCATGACATTTGTACCCAGGGAACTTAAGGCTATGTAAGAAGACAATCAAGTCTTCAAAGTCCAGCAGTAACACTCAATGCTGGGTGTTTTAAATATGCACAGGGATCTGAAGAAAGCAAAGTAACAGCAAGGAAGATCATGAAGGTTTAATGATGACCAGGTATTTGTAAGACTGACACATAATGCAGAAGTAGAGCCTACAGAGGGTTCAGGGGAATGAGATAAAATATTCAGAGTGGGAGACCTGGGAAAAGAATAGATTGAAGAAGCAGATGAGGCTAGGGTGCCTAAGGTCTCTTAGTTATTTAGTTATGTATACATGCAAAACAAATTTATTGACAGCCTGGCATGTCCTAGATAGCAATAAAGTTATGAAGACAAATGAGCTGCATTACCAGTGTTAAATTCTAGTGATAAAGATGGAAAGTTCACAACATGATAAAGAGCAATACTAAGTGAAAAAGCAAGAAGGAGGAAAGAAAAATACTAAAGTACAGAGAATAAAATGATAGAAAACAGTCATGAAAATGTGTGATATTTACACACATGGGCACTACTTGGCCATAAAAGAAGGAAAAACTTGGGTCATTTGTGGGCAAATAGATGCACCTTGAGACTGTAATGTTACGTGAAATAAATCAGACACAGAAGTTTAAATATTTCATGGTTTTGTATAAGAAATCTGAACTAGAAATGAAGAGCAAAATAAAAGATAAATAATAGCAGAGAGAAGCAGAGAGAGAAGGAAAAAAGAAAAGGGGTTTTTGCAAAAGGAAAAAGAACCAAACAATGGAAGGAAAGGTAGAGGAATGGAGGAGGTGGAAAAAATATTTAAGATGTATTATGTACATGAACCAACACCGTAAAAGAATTGTAATCATTATGTACTGTAAACATGCGCAAATAAAAATTAGAAAAAAATGACATTAGGTAAAATCAGGAGGAAAGAAATGAGTCATGTGGTTGAATGTGACTTGTGAGGGGGCAGAGAGGGGACACGGGCATGAGAAGCTGTTAGTACGAAGGTGCAGAGGAAGGCGTGTCCCTGAGAAGTGCAGCCACAGAGAACAGACAGAGACAGAAAGGCAGCAATGACTCCAGACTGGGTTTCAGGGAGGCTTGAGCATAATGAAGACTTTGGCTTTCTCAAGAGAGTGGAGCTAAAAAGTGCCAGAGCTGCAAGAGTGCGCAGAGACCAAAGGGAAAATCCAGGGAAGTCTAGTGCCTTGAAATCAACGGAAGAAAATGCTCTAAAGAAAGTGGTGCAATCAGTTGTGACCAATGTCACCAACAGTTTAAAGGAAAGTTGCCGGACCACAAACCATTAGAGCCAGCACAAGAGATGATTGCTAAATCAAACAGCTGCAGACTTTTTTGTACATTACTGGAGGAAAATGCCTACTTGGAGTAGAATAAAAAATACCCCTCCCAAAAAATCACAGAATTCCTTTTGGTAGTAGTATGGCTATACTTTTAAAGGGATCATGGCTCTAAAAGTAATTATTCAAGCCAAAGGAACACTTTTGAGTTCTGGGACGATGTTTGGAAGAAAAGGGGCAGAAAGACTGGAAGAGTTGATGAAGAAAGCAGAGTCTCAGCGGGAATCATTCTTGGTAGTCCTGATGAGAGGTGGGTTGCTGGACCAGGACACATTCAGGATGTGAAACCATTTGTGCAGAGGACATTTCTTGTCCATTTTTGTGTTGTGTTATCTTTAAGCACCAAGCTCTCTCTTAGCTGTGGAAACTCTAATGAACTTACACATAGCACATAATGTTGACCAGTTAGGAGAGCCAGTGTACTTAGAGCGCAGATGTTTGTCTGATGGTGACTGCTTTCAAGATCAAGACCTCCTTCCTGCACAGTGGTAGATATTTCAAGCATTAGAGTGGAGGTTGAGGGTTCATGTTGTGGCTGCTGACTTGCATTTGTCCTTGTGCAAAACTACTAGACCCACAGAGGGATAGAGCTGTGCTCTGGCCCTCACTGGATTATTTCCTACCTTTTCCATATATTCTCCTCTTTAGAAGGAACATATATAGGTTTGAAGTCCTATTCATTTTTTATTCCTCCAATGTTTTTATCTTTCATCTTCTCTCAATCAAATCCTATGTGTTTTTATTTTTTAAAAAGTGTAGATTTTCACAAAGCAGTGGCCACAAGGCAACTGCTGAATGACCCAGGCAGCTTTGCCACGACATGAAAATGACTGGTCAGACCAAATCTTTTTCCTGTCCCGAAGAACTCTTTACCTTACTGCAGGAGCTTCCCTGACGCATGCTCTCAGGGATGGTAAAATGTTTTCCTCTTAAATCAAACTTCGAGCACACAGTACGTGGGTACATTATGAAAATGGAAAATGTTTATGAAGTAGTAAAGGGTAAATGTATTTTCTGATGAAGAAATTTTGTGTGAGACTCTTAATTAAAGGATTTGAAGTTTAAGTCTGCTTGATAAACCTTGTCATGTAACAGTGATCATATAGTCGAGTATTTTCCAGAGTTGAACAGACATTATAAATGAATGAAACTGGCCGTGATGAGGTGATATGCTTAACACTGAATGCTCTCCAAAGGCTGTTTGTTGAAGCCACGGTCATAAGCTTGAAGGTCTTCTGGGAAAAGCTAGTTAGAGATGGGGCCCAATAGAAGGAAGTTAGATCACTGCGACAGGCCACGGAAAGGATCTTGTGATATTCTCTCTCCCCCTGCTCCTCTTTCTGCTTCCTGGATACCATGAGGCGAACAGCCTCCTCTGATACCACCTTCCACCATGCTGGATTAGTCTTTCACGAGGCCAAAGCAACCAAGGAGAAAGACCAGGGACAGAAACCTTTGAAGCTGGACTAAAATAAACTTTTCCTACTACTTAGTTGTTTGTCTTTTTGTTGTTGTTGTTTTAGTCACACTCACGCTAATACTTAGGGCTTTGATAAACAGAAAATATCTACCCTAAGTAATGTCCTGGGAGGAAAAGATAGGAATGAAGATTATAATTGTCTTATCTTAGAGTGGAATGAAAGGGAGCTGGCATGACATTGTTGGAGATAAGAGTACAGTACAACACAGCAGTGATTAAAAGCATGAACGTTATGGATAGAAAACAGAAATAATCACAGACTTGGAGATAAGAGCTTAGGATATCATTTCATGATCATTTCCTAAGCATAGTAATTCATCTCTACAGACTACTTGATTCCGGATCCCTCAAGCAGACATATTTCTTTCTGTCTTCTGATCTGAAATTGGCAATAATTTGCAAAGAGTCAGAAAGAAACTATTTAGGATATGTGGCCTATATTGTCTCTGTCACAAATAGCTCTTTTGCAGGTATGCAATGAGGCAACTGCAGATCACAGGTAGCCAAATGAGCACACCTAAACTTCAATGGACCATGAATGACACTTGGCTCAATAAATGACTGTAGTCAGTCAACTCCTGGTGTAAATAATGATCCTCTTTATTCTTTCCAGAGATGCTGACAATCACTTAATGGCTTATATAGAAAATTATCTCTGAAGTCACTCTTTTCCATATTTAATTGGCTATATCTTTGTAGTTTATGAGACAATTTGCAACTGCAAGTAAATATTTCCATTTGCTAGGAGGCTTCATTGTATGTAGACACTGATTTGTTCATCTGACAAATATTTACTGAGTTCTTATTTTGCATCAGGCTTGGAGTTTCACATTACAAAAAAATGAAAAAAGATCTGTTATATAAAGGATACAGCTTTTTGGAACTGTGTTCTAAGGTCTATGAAAGGTGTTATTTTTTGATTGTTCTGCCTGGGTTTTTTTCTGTCAAAGACTATGGAAGTTCCCTCTAAATGAGAACTTAGAGAAAAATGGACAGAGCAACACAACCAAAAATGACAGCTGAGTGGGGAAAGTCTTTGCTTGTTCTCCTCTCCTTGGCCGTTGTGCAGGCTTCTTGCAGCACTGGCCCTGGAGAAGATGCCTCTGTCAAGTGTTCTTCATCCAGTGCTGGTGTCACACAGACCATAAGGAGTGTTCTCTGCAGCTGAGAACTTTAGAAAAATCTTTCTGATAGTTTTATTCTCATAGAAAACCCTACTTTAATAGGATGGGGAGAGATTTCCTAAAATATGAGGAAAATAAGGATATTTTCTTAGGATATGATGGCTAAATATTCTTTGTGAAAACCTGAGAATGCTTTTTCTTTGTGGTAGGAAAGTGAATAATAAACTGGTTTCAATGCTCGATAGATCCTACAGCATCAGTACAAGCGCTTAGCAAAAGAGCTGAAGGATAAAATGGCCCATAAAACATTCCATAGTAAAAGCAATGATGGCTATAGTAAAGTAAAATAGGATGGTGGCCAAACAGGAGATTTACTGTAGCTTCTCAAGCAATCTGAGAGCAAAAGGAGTGGGATGGATTTTTTCCTCTGTGATAGTTCAGCAGCCCATCATTCTTCTTTCCGCTATTTTCAAAAATAAATATTTCACAGTTCCTAAATGTGCCACTTTCTCATCGTAAGTGTGAAGCATTATAGTTTGAGATAAGCAAGAAACCTGAAGGCAAATACTTTCCTAGTTTTTAGACAGAACATAAGAATATAATTCTTTTGAATGTCACTTATGCTATAATTCTATCATGCTGTCAATCATTTATATGTAGCCTCTGATCCTGATGTATTTTGAAAAGTAGGCATAATTGCATTATGGTGTTTGTGGTGAGTGAGGAAAGACACAGACAAGGAACAGAAATAGGGTGGTTGTGTGAAAGTAAAAAAAGAATCAGAAAGATTTTCCAATGGAGAATGAAAGCTTAGAATATTTCAAATCAGTGGGTAACTTTTACACTTCATTTCTATATCTAAACAATTGAATAAGCATATAGATGAAGGAAACTTTTCTTTCTAGTAGGTTTATCATATGACAACTGGGAACATAACCAATGTAATCTTATTTGATGCTTAGAAAAGAAAATAAAGTCCAATTACTATGTTTTATTAATGAAATAGCAGTTTAGCTTTTGACCAGCATTAAGCCATTTTTTTCTTATGATTAGCTTTTTCAGTCTCCATATAGCAGTATGTAACCTACTTACAGACATATATTTGTTTAAGCATATTACTATATATATATACATCCTATTTTAAGACAATTCATATTAACTAACATTAAGATTAGTGTATATATATATATATATATATATATATGCTCTTGAACATAATAGTTTAGTAATTTAGTTACTAAAAGAGCAAATCAAAAGATGAAAATGTAAACTGCTTTAATAAGAATGCAGCTAACATATTTTAGTAGATAACTGTCATTTTATTATAATTTCTGAGGAAAGGATATTTCTCATGTAAGCAACAATTCAATCAAACATTTTTATAAAGCTATAATATTGGAAGTTTATCTGTGGTTTATATTATGATGTTTTGTTTTAAGTGCATTTTGAATTTGTAAGTGGTAGTCTTCTGTACATATACATATATATATTTATATATTTATATATATATATAGGTTCTGATGAACCCATATATGTTTTCGGGTGATGATTTGCTGATCCTTTATTTTGATACTATTATGACTCCTTCAGGCACTGGAAATGTACATAGATGATTTTAACAGAGTTAGAAGATACATGTTTGCTTATTTCTCTGATAAGAAAAATTTGAAGGAACGTCAAGACCTTTATCATATACCTAAGTTTAAGTATGGATTTTTTCACCTTCATGTTTGGGATATGTTATGAATTACATCATATGTGTATATATATATATATATATATATATGGATTAATGTATATATATATATGGATTAATACTCAAAATACCAAATCCTTTATTAGTTTCTAATATCCAAATATTACTTTATGTCCATTTTCTTTTTATAACCACCAAGTCTTTTTAACCACTTTCTTTTTTTTAACTACTTTAACTTAGCCAGATATGAAAAGCTGTACATATTTAATTTGGATTGCTTGGTGAGGTTAGATTGAAATAGATGCACCATAAATACCATCATCAAAGCCATAAATATATCCATCACCTCCAAAATATAATTCCATTATCACTTGTATTATTATTTTAGTAAAACAGATAAGAATGACTTTCTTAAAAATTTTAGAGTGTTACCTATATTCATGATACTTCATAGTAGAGCCTTAGAATTTATTTGTTGCATAACTGAAACTTTGCCAGTTTTGACTGATACACCCGTAACCGCATTTCCCCTCCTCTCAGCCATTTGATACCACATTTCCTACTCTGCTTCTAACAGTTCAGCTATTTTAAATTCATTGTGTAAGTGGCATCTGGCAGTATTTTCCTTCAGTGCCTCTCCTGTTTCACTTAGCATAATAGCCTTAAGATACTTGATGCTGTTGAAAATGGCAGAACTACTGTGTTTTATAAAATTGAGTGTTATTTATCAGGCATATATTTAACAGATTTTCTTTAGATAGTCATCTCTTGATAGAAATTCATTTAGGCTGCTTCAATATCTTGGCTACTGTGAATAATGTTTCAATAAACATTTTCAATGTTTTCATGGTTCTGATTTTGATCGTTTGATTATATATCTGTAAACAGAATTGTGGGCTCAGATGATAGCTACAGTGTTTTTTCTTTCTATATTGTTTTCTATAATGTCTTTAAAACTTTCCATTCCTACCAACATTGAATATAGGTTCCTTTTTCTCCTTATCTTTGAATATGATTTATTACTGATGAATTTTTTCAGTTTGTCTGAAACTGCCTTAAGTTCTCCTAAACCTTTATATGACATTTTTCAGGTGATAGAATGACCTGTAAACTTATTTTTCCTTTCAGCAATGAAAATGGCATTGCACTGTTTCTGATGCCGACGTTCAGTTGACAAATGTGTTAATAACCTTATTATAGCTACTTTCAAAGTAATATTTTCTCTTTGTGTCTCTTAGAATTTTATCACAGTATTTAGATAAATTTTATTTATTGTTAAGTACTTATAAATAATAATTTTATTTTATTTTTTTGTACCGGGGATTGAACTCACGACTTCTCACTTACCTGCTAAACTCTTGAGCACCTGAGCTAAACTCTTGGCCATTTAATCTATTCTTTTATAAAGTTTCTAAAATTTACCAAAATCTATTAGATATTCTTTTCAATTCTATTTTCTTTCTTTGGAGAGTGATTACAATTTACTGAATGGAACTTTCTTCCTTGTGTGATGTGTTTCTTTACATTGTACTTTAAAATTGGTACTTTTCTATTGACATTGAATTTATTCATTTTTATTTTGTATATTACTTAACATATTTACTATGTTTGCAATTTTCTCTTCTTTCTTTTGTTTTTCTTTTCTTTTCTTTCTTTCTTGCTTGCTTGCTTACTTTCTTTCTTTTTTTGGTACTAAGAATGGGACTCAGGACCTCACACTTGCCAAACAGGTGCTGCTGTGATGCTTAATTGTATCCCTGGCCTTATTTTCTCAATTTAAAACATTAAATTAAAAAAAAACAATTTCCACTCACAACTGTGGATAGGATGAGTGACTGTGATAGACTGTGATAGGATGTGAGAGACTGTGATAGGATGAGGGAAAGAGCACACTTCCAAGGTGTTATGTGTGGATAACTAAGACCTCTAATTGTACTAATTTTGTCTAGATTAAAGACTCTTGCTTTGACGTCATTTGTGGCTGTGGGGTGGCTTTACAAGTTTCCCTTGGAAATTATTTATTGTTCCTTTAAATTTTGAGCATATTAATGGCAGATGATTTAAAGTCTATAGCTCATAAAATTATGTGTCAATCACCATTTGTCTGTCTCTACCTTTTTTCTATTTTCTTTCATTTTTCTGGCTTTGGTCATGGCTCTGTCTCCTGTTATATTTCACAAGTTTTAATGGATTAACTTTGTGTTTTATGTAATTGAATTTAAGTGAAGTCAAGTTTTTGCTTGTGGAAAAACCATTGTGTTTCTTGAGGACATTTTTAGGGAGAGGGTTATAAATGCTCACTGAACCTAACTAAAACTTTGAGGGAGATACCAGACTCCTTCTTTGATTAACCTTAAACTCCCAACTGAGGCTGCATAAAGATCTAGTCAGCTCTTCTGTGTTCCAGTGCCTTCCCTATGACCAGCATTTGCTTTGAGACATAGGAGAACAGAATATAACTAACTCATCATATTGCTTTCATGCCTGTAGGCAGCTTGGCCTCAAATTCTCAGTTCCTGGGCGGCTTCAAACAATGTTTTGCCTTTTTATTTCACTTACGTACTGCTTCTTCACAGTATGAAAGCTTGTCTCCTACTGCAAGAGGTGGCAGTCCACACCACATTTGCTTTTGTACACACTTGGTTGGATATGTTTTTATACATAGACTGAATTCTAGGGAATTTCCTGACTTCATTTTTTTTTTACCTAAGTCAAGACATAATAATGTGTAACAAAAATAATAACTAAATAATAATGTGCAATGAAAATAATGAAGACTGTGATAGGATGAGTGAAAGAACACACTTCCAAGGTGTTATTTGTGGATAACTAAGACCTCTAATTGTCCTGGTTTTGTCTAGATTAAATACTGTTGCTTTGACGTCTTTTGTGGCGGTGGGGTAGCTTTACAGTTCTTTGAAGGATGATTTCAGAAGTAAAATCAGTCAGTTCATGTATGATGTCCTGTTCCATGCAGAGGTACTATTTAAATTTTTAAAAAGAACAAGAGAAATCTGTCTGTAAAAGAGTTCTACATGCTTATCAACTACTTAGTCATTATTTACAGGGTTTAGAACAGGAGAATATGATGTGTTTAACATGTAAGGAGAATAAGGGACATAAATGAGAAATGAAAAGAAAAATGTTGGAAAATGAATCATGAACCAACAAACATTAGGTTAAACAGAACCTCAGAAAAAAATGGACATAATGAACACATTGGGGGGATTTGGAAATATTTTTTAACTATAAAAAAGAACAAAATACCTTAAATGAATATAGAAAAAAATTGAAATAGAAATGTATTTTTCAGAAAAAAATAATGGAAACATAGGAAACACAGTTAAGAATACTCACAAGTATAGAACAAGAAGTTACACAAATTTTAATTATACAGAAAGAGAAGACCTACAAAAAACAGCTCAGAATATCAGATGTGGTCTAGAAATCTTGAAAAAAATTGAATGAAAAGCAAAGAAACTATATATTGTCTACCTATTTATGCATTTATCTAAATATATCTATATGTATACATGTGTTATTTTTAAGCTGAAACAATATTTAATTGAATGCTAAATAAGAATGTGCACTTTGTGTTTGCTTTTAAGTTTTTAAAACTAATTTAGTTTCATGAAATGAAACATGAAATAGATAAGTAATTTTTGTCAACAGTACTGAATATTAGAAGAGAAGACATTCCTTATGGGAGAGAAATTTCAATTTAAAATGTTTTCACTGTCCATCATCAGTTATATATAAGAACATATTAGATGAAAGTCTACTGCACAAATTTTGAAATACACTCCAATTCAGAAATAAAGTACTTTATGAATTTACTGAAAGTTACCTGAGAGAGTATGCTTTTCAGAATTACAAACTTCATAGAAGTTCAGGAAGGAAGGAAGACAACTTGTGAATCACAGGATTCCATTTAAGAGATCAATGATCATGTCTTAGTAAGACCAGTGTATTACAAATTTCAATAATAGGTGCAGATTATTAGAGGAAAAAATTAAAGTCTTGAAAAAATTAGGAGCTAAAAATAGAGTATTTTTAAAAAGAAAAAAATTAAAACAGAGTGGTCTAGAGTTGTACAGATACATATATTGTTAAAATTTGGAAAATTAGTTACTTGAAGGCATATAAAGAGACAAAAATACAAGAAGGAAAGCAATAATTTTGAATTATAAGAAATATATGTCTTACAAGAAAACTCTCAGAAGGAAATTAAAAAGGAATAGTTTTAGAGAGCCAGTTTTTCCAGCACCATTTACTATAAAGTCTATGTTTCTTACATTGAACATGCTTGGCTTTTTGTTAGAAATATGGTGGCTGAGTCTGTTTGTAGTTGTGTTTGCCTGTTCTAATATGTTCCACTGGTCTTCAGGTCTATTTTTCCTATTCTCATGCTAATTTTACCACAGTAGCTTTCTAGTATAATTTTGAGTGAAGATTGTCATGCCTCCTACTGTATCTTTGTTGCTTAGGATTGCCTTTGCTATTCTAGGTCTCTTCTGTTTCAAAATGAATTTTAGGAATGCTTTCTCCAGTTCTGTGAGGTATGCTAGTTATTCTGATCAGAATTGCATTAAATTTATATAACAGTTTTTGGAGTATGACTATTTTCACCATGTTGGTTCTTCCTATCCAAGAAATTACTTTAATCTCATTTTTCACAATACTGTAATTTTCAATATATAGATATGTTACATCTTTCATTAATTTGATTCCTAAGTATTTCATTTTTTTTTGGTTGCTATTGTGAAAGGTGTTGTTTTAATGATTTTTCCCTCAGTGAGTTTGTTGTTTGTGTGCAGGAATACTATCGATTTTCAAGAGCTGACTTTGTATTCCATTATGCTGCTAAATTTGCTTATTAAATCTAGTGGTCATTTTGTGGAGTCTTTGGGGTCTTCTATGTAGAGTGCCATGTCATCTGCAGTTAATGATAGTTTATATACTTCCTTTCCTATCCTTATTCTTTTATTTCTGTCTCTCATCTAATTGCTACTGATAGTGTTTCCAGAACTATATTGAGTAGGAGTGGTGATAGTGACATTATTGTCTTGTTTCTGATTTTAAAGTGAAAGCTTCCTGTTTTTGACAGTTTAGTATGATGTTGGATGTTGGTTTGTCATAGATAGCTTTTTTAGATTGAGTAATATCCATCTATTCTTATATCCCATAGAGTGTTTATCATGAATGAATGCTGGACTTTACCAAAAGCTTTTTATATATCTACTGAGATGATCATGTGTTTGCTGTCTTTGACTCTATTGATTTGGTGTATTATATTTATTGATTTGCATATGTTAATCCATCTATGCGCTCTTGGGATGATTCCCTCTTGATCATGGTGTATAATCTTCTTGATGATATGCTGCATTCCGTTTGCTAGTATTTTATTATTGAAGAATTTTGCATCAATGTTCATTAGGGAGATTGGCCCCTGGTTCTCCTTTTCATTGGGTTTTTCTACGGTTTTTTTTATCAGAGTAATACTTGCCTCCAGGAATGTGTTAGTGAGAATTGCTTCCCTTTCAATTTCATTAAAGAGTTTGAGGAGTACCAGTGTTAAATTTTCACTAAATTTCTTGTAGAAATCAGCCATGAATCCATCAGTATATGAATTTTTCTTTGTTGGTAAATTTTTAATTACATTTTAAATTTCATTAACTAATATTGGGTTATTCAAAATTTTTATATATTCTTGATTCAGCTTTGATAATTCATACATTTCTAGGAATCTTTCCATTCCTTATGTGTTTCCCAACCTACAAAAGGAAAGATTTTCAATGCAGGTGTTGATGGTCTTCTGAACTTCCACAGAATTTATAGTCATTTCACTCTTCATTTCCCTTTGCATGCACTTGAGTCCTTTCTTCCCTTTTCTTGTTAAGATGGCTAGGTTATCAATTTTGTTTATTCTTTCAAAGCACCAACTCTTTGATTCGTTAGATCTTTGTATTGTTTTCTTAGTCTCAATTGCATTAATTTCTGCTCTGAGCTTTATAATTTTCTCTCTCCTGTGAGCTATGGTCTTAACTTGCTCTTTATTTTCTAGAAGCTTGATGTGCAGCATTGTTGTTTATGGGTGCTCTTTATGTTTTTCTGATGTGAGAATTCACTGCTGTATATTTCCTGCTTAGAACTGCTTTCATTGTGCCCCACAGGTTCTGGTATGTTGTACTTGCATTTTTATTTGAGTGTAGATATTATTTAATTTCTTTTTAATTTTATTTGTGACCCATTGGTTGTTCAGGATGGTGTTATTTTATTTCCATGTGTATAAGGAATTTTTGTAGTTTCTTTTCTCAATAATTTCCAATTTCAATGCACAAAGGTTGGATAATGTGGATGGGATAATTTCAATTCCTTTGCATTTATGTAAGCATATTATATGGGCTACTATATGGTTTATTTAAGAGAATGTCCCATATTCACCTGAGAAGAATGTGTATTCTGATTTTGTTGGGTGGTATACTCTGTAAATATCTAGTAAGTCCATTTGTTCACAGCTTCAATTCTGTTATTTCTTTGCTTTTTTTGTCTAGTTGATCTCTTTGTGACAATGAGATATAAAGGACTCCTGTTAAATCTGTGTTATTACATATTTGATTTTTTATGTCTACTAATATTTGTCTTATATAATTGGGTAAACCCATATTTGGTACATATATATTTATGATTATCTCTTCATATTGAATTTTCCCCTAATAAGTATATAGAGACCTTTTTAAATTCTCTTTTGATCATTTTTGGGTTGATGTTCAAATTGTCTGCAAACAGAATAGCTATCCCTGCTTTTTTCTGGGTGTCTGTTGCATGAAAATTGTTTTTCATCCTTTGCTTTTCCTCAGAATATCTTTTTTGAGTTAGATGTGTTTCTTGAATACTGCATATTGTTGGATCTTGTTTCTTTACCCATTCTGCCAATGTTTTTCTTTTTATTGATGAATTGAGGCCATTTGTACGATGACTATCAATTATATATATATTGGCTTACTTTTTCATATTATTTTTACTGCTTTTCCCCTTTGTTTAATTGCTTACCTTGCCTGGTTGTTTCTTCCTGTTGTTGTTCTGGGATTTGTGATCATTTTTATCTTTATCTAGAATATCTTTCAGTACTATCTAAGGCTGGTTTGATTGACATGGATTTCTTCAGTTGTACTTTGTCATGGAAGTATCTTATTTTTCCATCAATTTTGAAGGATAATTTTGAAGGTCTTATCCATCTGGGTTGGAAGTTGTTTTCTTTTAGGCCTTGAAATACTTCACTCCAATCTCTTCTTAAATTGAGGGTTTCTGTTGAGAAGTTGCTGCAATTCTAATGGGCCTTTTTATAATAGGTGATTTTTTCTTTTCTCTAACAGTTTTTAATATTCTGTTTATATGCTGAATTTCTGGTCTCTTGATTATTATATATTTGGGTGTAGATTTGTTTTGGCAATGGCTGTTTGAACTTCTGTATGCCTTAATTATCTGGATATCAGATTCTATTCCTATACTTTGAAAATTTCTTGCTATTAGTTCTGTAAATAGTTATTTTTATGTCATTTGTGCTGACTTATGCTTTTTCATTAGCACTTATCATTGTTCTATTGTTTTTTCTTTGCATCATCTTGGAGCTTTTAAATAGTTACTTTATGGCCCCTTGTCATTTAAAAAGATCATTCCTTTCATGATCACTAGCTACAACTCTGTCTTCAAGTTCTGAAAGTCTATCTTTAGCTTTTTCAAATGGTCTTGCCAGCTTTCAATGAAAATTTTAATTTCTCTTTGAATCTGTTTCATGCTTTCTTTTTCTTTCCTATGTTGTTCATTCCAGGTTTTCATTATTTTCCTATGCTCCTATAGTTTTTTTAATCTATGTCTCCTCTAGCTATACTGACCCATTTCTTCATTAATGCTGTCATTTCTTTTTATGCCTAAGATTATCTCTGATCTGATTTTCTCTGTAGCCTTGTTAATTTGTTTCTTTACTTCACTTGCTATCTTTTAAGAAATTTCAGGTGTATTCCTTCCAATGTCTTCTATGTCAAAGTCTCCTGTTCTTGTTCTAGATGGACTGGGGGGTCTGAGATTATATTGTTCAAGGCCGGGGATATAGCTCAGCCACACAGCTCTGGCCTGGCAAGCACAAGGTCATGAGTGTAATCTTTGGTACCATACATTTTGCTTTTCAATTTTGTCATTTTCACCTTTTGGATCATATTTCTGTCTTTTCAATCCTTCTAGTCTCACCTGTCCATTGTGTGTGTCTTAGTCAGAGTCCTACTGTGTGGCCAACATTTACCCAATTGTTGATTCCTACAAAGTAGCAGAGGGTCCAGTCACCTAAATTCCTCCTGTGGGGCCAGATGAGTGAGTCTTAGATTCTTCTTGGGCTGACTGGATTAGGAATATTGATGCGAACCAACCTTTAGCTTGTATTGTTACTGTGGCTTCAGACTTTCCCAGGCTGCCAGACCTCACCTGTCTATGGTATATGCTCCAGCTGGAGCCTACTGTGTCCTCTCACAGGCCCATCCAGAGTCCTCCTTGTGGAAAGAGGGTGCAATCATGCTCTTACTGACCCACTGAGTTCCTTGAGGTTTGGGGAGGTTTTTCTCAGTCTCTTGCCAGCCTGCTAAGATACTCCAGTTGGGGTAAGGAGTCGCTGATGCTCTGAGACATCAATGCTGCTAAGCTCATCCACATTGGGGGAGGAATAGTCAAGGCTTCTGTGGGCTGTTGAGGATGGTTGGCTAACACTCCCTCCAGCTTCTGAGCTCCTCCAGATGGGGTGAGGGGTTGTCAAGGCTCCTGCTGGCCCACTGAAGTTCTGTGAGTTAGGAATTTCTGAGAGTTTTAATCTCAGAACATTAGCATCTTCACTCCATAAAGGACTATTCTATAATATATGATTTTTAATATCTCTACTACCTAAATGAAAACATGTTTTTCATTTTTTTATTCATACAATCAAGTATGTATATCAAATAATTCAGTAAAACTGCCACTGAGCTTTAAGCATTGTCTTCTGTGTTCTTGTGTTAAAATCTCATTAAATTTATATTTCATGGAAACTTTCATCCTGATCATGGTCTTTAAATATTTATTATAAAGATTTAAACATTTAATACATGTAGCCAGCCTCTAAAACTACTGATGCTCAAGTAATTACTGCACATTCTCTTTTCTTCACTGAAATTTATCAACACATATTTTGGTTTAAAAATGCTTATGCAATACATGAGATATTTAAAAACATACATATGTGAGTTGAATAATGGGATATGATACTACACTTTGAAAATAAATAATTGACATCTTTTTTGTAATAACAAGATTCCTGGACTGAATAAGAGGATTGGCTCTTTTGCTAGACTATAATAATTTTGAAGGAACAATCACTGAGTTGCTTGATAATGTATTTATAAATCCTTGCACAGTATCTCAACACTACCATTGTGAATTTAGTGAATGCTTGGTTAACACTGAATGTATAGTAAATTTCAATGTAAATATCTTTTACTTTCTTTGTTAAATTGATTCCTATTTTGTTATTTTCAATGGTATTATCAAAGATGTGGTTCCCGGGATTTCTCTTTCAGTGAGTGTTGTTTGTGCATAGAAATGTTTCTGATTTTTGAATGTTCATTTTGTATCCATCTATGCTGCTAAAATTTATCAAATGTGGAAGTCTTTTTGAGGATTTTTTTTTCAATTTTATGAAGTTCTATGCCTATGTTTTGCTTGATCAACAAGTTTCTTATTTCAGATTGATTTTGGCATCAGGATGCATGTCCTTCCCTTTCATCCAATTACCTGTGGTTTATTTTTTAAAGAAAAAAGTAAGAAAAACAAGACAAAAATAGAAAAATGGTAGAATACAAAATTTCAAAGAAAAATATTAATATTAAGAAATTACTAGTTGACAAGATATATATTGCCCTCTTAGAAATAGTTGTTCAAGTTACAAAATCAAACCATAAAAACTGGGCACTCAAACACTGACAGTGCAGACCATTCTGTTCAATGATATAATGGAAACTTAGTAATATGGTCATCCATCTTACACACTTAAACGTCCATATAGTTATATCCTTTAGAGCACTTTCCTTCCATTGCATTTTTACAATATTTATTATGTATTTTGGATCTTATTACTCTTTCAGTTTTTATTATTTTTTACACTAGAGAGACAATGTGATATTTACAAATGTCAGACTTATTTCACTTAAGAGGATAGTCTCAAGTTGCCTCCATTTACCTATAAAGGCTTCAAGATCATCCTTTTTATAGCTGAGTAATACTCCATGGTGTAAAAATACCACATCTTTTTCACCCACTCTGCAGTTGATTGGTATTTTGGTTGTTTCCAAGATTTAGCTATTACAAACTGTGCTGCTATAAACATGGGTGCACAATCATCACTGTGACAAGACTTTTTCAATTTTCTGGGGAAATATCCAGAAGGGGAATAGCTGGATTGAATGGAACTTCCAAAACTAGTTTTTTGAGGATTCTCCATACTGATTTCCACAGTGGTTGCACCAGTATGCACTCCGACCAACAGTGGAGAGGTGTTTTTTCGCCACAGCCTTACAAAAATTTATTATCAGTTGATTTCTTGATGGCAGCCATTCTTTCCAGAGTGAGATGAAACCTCAATGCTGTTTTAATTTGCATTTCTCCAATGTCCAGTGATGGTGAACATTTGTTCATGTATTTATTTTCCATTTGCATATCTTCATCTGAGAACTGTGTCTTCATCTCAGATGCCCATTTTTGAAAAGGGTCTTTGAATTTTGGGGGCTTGACATTTTTCAATTCTTTATATCTTCTGGATATAAGTCCTTTGTAGGATTGTTTGCTAAAATTGTTTCCCATGTTGTAGGTTTGCTTTTCACATTGTTGGTGATTTCTTTTGAATTGCAAAAACTTTTTAATAAGATATTACCCTAGTTGTTGACTCTGAACTGTTTCCCATAGGGTTTGCATTTTGGTTTTGTTCATGTATTCTCTGCCTACCCCTTTGACTCCAAGTTTTCTACCTATCTTGTATTCCAATAGATTTAGTGTTTTTGTTTTAATATTTTTTAAATTTTTTAATATTTAATCTTTGCTCCATTTTGACTTTAGTTTAGTGCATGGTGATAGGCATGGGTCTAGTTTCATATCTCAGCATGGGAAAGCCAATTTTTCCAACACCATTAATTAAAGAGGCTATGATTTTTCCAAGGAAAATGTTTAGCCCCTTTGTCAAATATAAGGTGGCTAAATATAAGGTGGCTGAGTGTCTTTGTAGTTGTGTTTGCATCTTCTAATCTGTTCCATTGATATTTCCAGAGTGAGATGAAATCTCAATGCTGTTTTAATTTGCATTTCCTGAATGATCAGTGATGGTGAACATTTGTTCATGTATTTATTTGCCATTTGTATATCTTTATTTGAGAACTGTGTATTCTCAGGTCTATTTCTTTGCCAGTACCATGCTGATTTTATCACTGTGGCTTTGTAGCATAATTTCAAGTCAGGAATTGAGATGCCTCCTGCTTTGTCTTTGTTGCCCAGAAATGCCTTTGCTATTCTAGGTTTCTTCTGTTTCCAAATGAATTTTAAGAGTGCTTTCTATAGATTTGTAAGGTATGTTAATGGTATTTTAATTGGGCTTGCATTAAATTGTATAAGAATGTTGGGAGTAGGGCCATTTTCACAATGTTGGTTCTTCCTAGCCAAGAGCAAGGAATATCCTTTCATTTTCTAATATCTTCTTCAATCTCCTTTTTTAGGAGTATAATTTTCAGCATTTAGGTCTTTTACATTCTTGACAGGCTGATTCCTAGGCATTTCAATTTTTTAGATGTTATTGTGAAAGGCAAAATTTCCATAGTTTCTCTCCCATGTAGTTTTTCTGTTGTGTATAGGAATGTTATTGATTTTTGAGTGTTGACTTTGTATTCAGCTATGCTGCTGAGTTGTTTATTACCTCTAGCAGTCTTTTTATGGAGTTTTTAGGTCTTCTACATAAAGTATCATGTCATCTGCAAATAATGGTCATTTTACTTCTTCCTTTCCTATCTTTATTCCTTTTATTTCTCTCTCTTGTCTGATTGCTCTGGCTAATATTTCCAGAACCTTATTGAATAGGGGTGGTAATAGTGGACTTCCTTGTGTTGTTCCTGATTTTAGAGTGAAGGCTTTCCATTTTTGTCCATTTAGTATAATGTTGGTTGTTGCTTTGTCATAGATAACCTTTATGAAATTGAGGTAGATACCATCTATTTCAAGTTTCTGTAGGATTTTTAACATGAACAAGTGTTGGACATTATCTAAAGCTTTTTCTGCATCTATGGAAATGATCATGTGATTTTTGTTTTTGGCTCTGTTGATGTGGTGTATTACATTTATTGATTTGCATATGTTAAAACATCCCTGCATTCCTGGAATAAGTCTCACTTGGTAGTGGTGTATAATCTTTTTGATGATTGACTGAATTCTATTTCCTAGTATTTTATTGAGAATCTTTGAATCAATGTTCATTAATGAGATTGGCTATAGTTCTCCTTTTTTGGTTGGGTCTTTCTCTGGTTTTGGTATCAGAGTGATACTTGCCTCCAGGAATCAGTTAGGGAGGATTGTTTCTCTTTCAATTTCATTTAAGTGTTTAAAGAGTACTGGCATAAAATCTTCTCTAAGTTTCTTTTAGAATTCAGCCATAAATCCATCAGGCCCTGGGCTTTTCTTTGTTGCTAAGTTTTTAATCATGTCTTCAATTTCAATAGCTGATATTGGGTTATTCAAAATTGGTATATCTTCCTAACTGAGATTTGGTAGTTCATATGTTTCTAGAAATCTCTCCATATCCTCTGTGTTTTCCACCAAGTATGAGTAGAGATTTTTAAAGTAGGTATTATGATCTTTTGAATTTTCATGGGATCTATAGTGATTTCTCTCTTTTCAGTCCTTGTTGCATGAATTTGAGTTTTTTCTCCTTTTCTTGATACAGTTGACTATATGTTCATCAACTTTGTTTATTCTCTCAAAGAAACAGCTCTTTGATTTGTTAATTCTTTGTATTGTTATTTACTATCAATTGCATTAATTTCTGATCTGATCTTCACAATTTCCTCTCTGCTGTAAGATTTGGGTTTGACTTGCTATTCCTTTTCTAGGAGCTTGAGATATAGCATCAGGTTGTTTATTTGTGCTTGTTCTGTCTCCTTGATGTGACAGTTTATTGCTATATATTTCCCTCTTAGGGCCACTTTCATTGCACCCCAAAGGTTACAGTATGTTGTATCCACATTTTCATTGAATTGCAAGTATTGCTGGATTCCTTCTTTAATTTCACCGGTAGCCCACTGGTTGTTCAGAAAGTTGTTATTTAATTGCCATGTATTTATGCAGGTTTTGCAATTTCTTTTGCCATTAATTTCCAATTTCAGTGTACTATGATCATATATTATGTGTGGGATAATTTCAATCCCTTTGCATTTACTTAAGAATGTTTTATGGGTTAATATATGGTCTATTTTGGAGAATGTTCCATGTGCACCTGAGAAGAATGTATATTCTGATATGGTTGGGTGGAACACTCTGTAAACATCTATTAAGTCCATTTGATCATAGGTCTGATTCAGTTCTATTATTTCTTTGCTGACTTTTTGTCTAGTTGATCTATCTCTTTGTGACAGTGGGGGTATTAAGGTCTCTTATTAAATTGTGTTCTTGTGTATTTGGTTTTTCATCTCTGTTAGTATTTTTCTTTTATAGTTGGGTGCTCCTACATTTGTTGCATATATAATTATACAATTGTATAATTGTATAATCCCACATTTGGTGCATATATAATTGTTAATTCTTCTTCTTGAAGTTTTCCACTAAAAAGCATGTAATGACCTTCTGACCTTCTTTATCTCTTTTAATCATTTTAAGTTTGAAGTTCACAATGTCTGCAAACAGAATAAGCACAGCTCCATTTTTCTGAGTTCCTGATGCATGGAATTTTGTTTTCTATACTTTGACATTCAATCTACGAGTTTCCTTTTGAGTCTTATGTGTTTCATGTATACAGTATACTGTTTCTTGATCCATTCTGTGAACATGTTTCTTTTGATAGGTGAATTGAGGCCATTTAAATTTATGGATATAACTAATATGTACTCACTCACCTTTGTCATGTTATGTTCCTGTTGCTTGTTTTGTTTTTCCCCCTTGTTTAATTGTTTGCCCTGCCTGGCAGTGTCTTCCTTTTTTTGGTTCTGGAGATTGTAGTCATTTTTGTCTCTGTCTAATATGTCTTTCAATACTATTTTTGGTGTTGGTTTGGTGGACATGAATTTCTTCAGTTGTTCTTTGTCATGAAAGTATCTTGTTTCTCCATTAAATTTGAAAGACAGTTGTGCTGGATACATCAGTCTGTGTTGAAAGTTTTTTTTCTTTCAGGGCTTGGAATACTTCACTCCAAGCCCATCATAACTAGAAGGTTTGTACTGAAAAGTCTGCTGTGATTCTAATAGACTTTCATTGATTGGTGAGTTGTGTCTTTTCTCTGACAGCTTTTAGTATAATGTTTTTTATTTTGTATGCCTGGAATTCTAATTATTATATGTCTTGGTGTTAATTTATGTTGGTTTTGACTGTTGGGTGTTCCATATGCTTCACTTATCTGTATATCAGCTTTCCCCCCATATTTGGAAACTTTTCTGTGATTAATTCTCTAAAGAGTTTACCTATGTCATTTCCATTGACTTCTGCATCTTCATTGATACCTATTAATCTTGTATTGTTTCTCTTGCCATCATCTTGGAACTGCTGTATTGTCATTTCATGTTGCTTTGTTGTTTTTAAAAGTTCTAGTCTTTCATGGTTGCTAACTGTGATCCTGTTCTCAAGGTTCAAAATTCTATCTTCAGCTTCATTTCAATAGTTTTGCCAGCTTTCCATAGAATTTTTTGTTTCTTGGCTATCTCTTTGAATTTGTTTCATAGATTCTGCTTGTTTTCTGTATTGTTCAAGGTTTCAATCAATTTTCTATGTTCCTGTGTTTTTTATCTATTTCTTCTCTGGCTGTGCTGAGTAACTCATTTGTTAAGGTTGTTATTTCTGTCTTTACATTGGAAATTATTTCTAATTCAATTTCCTCTATAACCTCATGACTTTGTTTCTTTATTTCATCTGTTATCTTTTTGGAGATTTCTGGGGTTTGACTTTTAAAGTCCTCTATTTCAGTGTCACCTGTACTTGCTCCTGATGGACTACATGTTTGAGATTGCATTTTGCCTTTTCATTTTGTCATTTTCAACTTTTGGGCAAATATTTGGTCTTCAATCCCAATAGTCTCAACTGTTAGTAGTGTTAATCTTAGAGTCTTACTGTGTGGTTGATGTTTGTCCAATTGCTGGGTACCACAATGAAGAGGGTCATCAGTCACCTGAATTCCTCCTGCAGGACCCGTTGTGAGAGTCCTATATTCTTCTTGGCCTGTTATCCTAGGAGCACTGATGTAGGTCAACTCCTCTTTGCTGCTGTTTCTATGTCTTCAGGTCATTGCAGGTCACCAGATCTCCCTGTCTATGGTGTTTGTGTCAGCTGAGGTGCTACTATATCACTGGGAGTCTCATAATCCCTTTTAATTTTCTCCAAGTTGGGGGAGGCCTTATTGGCACACTCCACAACCTGTCTGATCTTCTCTGTGTGGACAAGGGGATCACCCATTCTCTTGCTGGGTTTGCCAAGGTCTTATAGTTTGAGCGAGCTTCACTACTGCTCCTATTTACCCACTGCAGACCTCTATTTTCAGGGCAAACTCACCACACTGATTGGAGCCTGCCAAAGTCTTCTGTTTGGATGAGTGGTTCCTGAGTTTCCCATAGAGCCAGAATGGTAATCTGCTGTAGTCCAAGGTTCTGGGAGAAGGGGTGGGAGCCAAAGATCAATAGTAGTACTAGGTCCAGGAGGAGGGGGGGTCCCTGAAGGGCAGGCCCAGGGCATCACAGTCATTCCAGGCCAAGGGCAGGCCCATGGCAGTGGTCTGAGGTGTTGCAGGCAGTCTGGGCTCTGGAAAATTACCTGTATTTTTAGTTGATATTAAAATAGCTCCAACCTGACTCCTCCCCTTTACAGCCATCTAATGTTTCTCTTCTCTTACTTCACTGCAATGAATATTATCTAAAAAGAATAAGGTGGTTTGATCATCTGACCTTTACAAAATAACTATAAAATTATACATATTAAGCTAATATATAGATATATAACATTAAACAATGATTGAATTAAAATATTCTATAATAACTTTTTATATAATGCATTAGGTTTACATAAAGTCTGTAATATATCAATTATAAGCATTTTAATTACATAGAAAAAGAACTCAAGAACTTTACTGACTTAGACACCTGCCAACATTCATCTTTCCTGCCAGGTCCACACTTTTTGCACCATATTCATCTTTTAACCAGAAAAAAAAAATGACATCAAAAGTCTTCCAGCAAAAGAGTAAGTTGGATGTTTTAACCTATGGCCTGTGTTTTAAATGATGAAGATGACAAACATAGTTCATCTTGACAGCTGATGTGGTTTTTACCTTACTATACTGAGCACAGTCTTAAACCTACCATCTCAGACTACCATTGTGATTCACTGAGTACCATCTGAGTTCTAAACCCTTAAATGAGTTTCAGTTATTTACCCTAGCAGACTTTTATGACATATTAAAATTTAATTTTAATGAACAATAATGTCAATTCTCAAGGCCTGATGATTTCAAGAAAGATTCCTAGATTTGATCTGTTGAAATCACCTACTTTATCTTCCTACAGAAAGATCTGGATTTCTTCCCACCTTTAGGAAATATACAGGGAGCAACTTTACATTGTTGAATATGAAAAAAGTTGTGCACTGCAAAAAAAATATGCTGTATCTGAATAGTTCATGAAATCTTAATAAAGTTCTAAGAGATGTAAGTATAATAAAAATGCAGTTTAAATTAGATAAGTTATTACTATCAATTATGTTAAATATAATACCTGATGTTCTATAATCACAATGTTGGAAAAATACATTATATTACGTGTGTGTGTGTGTGTGTGTGTGATATTTATTAGCAGGAACATAAGGATGGGATGTGCATTCTTATCCATCATAAATTTTAGTCTCATACTTCAGTGTATACCATAAATTTTACCTTCCAGAGATAATTTAATCAAAAATGAATAAACTTCATGCTTCATATACACCACAGGAATGATTTCAGAGATATACAGAGTCATATAACATTCTGAGATACACTTAGCATATGAGAGAAATGATATACTAAAGGCATCAACTCAACAACAAGTTGTGTGATGCAGCATAAAACATCAGCTTAGAATTTGATGTGCAAAAATATGAAATTAAATATAACAATGAATAAATCTGAGAGTCAATCCATCTCACAAGCAACCCCTATATTTCTCAGCAAGAGAAATGATAGATCCATTCGTAACCTTCTCTAGGAAGGTATAAGAAATTTATTGAATCCATAGATTTGACAGATTAGCCAATAAAGTACAGAAAAAAATCCATGCAAAGACATTTAGTTAGTAAAAGATTTGATGCTTCACAGCCAAAAATAAATTACTATTTTTAATTCAGCAAAATTGTATTGCCAGGAAAATCATGTACACAGCAGAAAAAGTGAATGACCACAGGAAGGCAGAATGATGAAAATTGTGTTTTATCAATTTAATTTTATACATATTCACAAAATTAGTGTATAGTGATGTCACACATAGAATCCTATAAGAACTCCATAAATATATTTTTACATCTTTACATTTAAATATTACCTATCACTCAGCCTTTTGTTCAGTGAAATTTGCTGCTGAATTTCTTAGGGACACGCATTGTATCCAAGGATTGGGTTTACCTGGCTCCACAGTTTGTGATAGACTGGACAGATGGTTCTGCTCACACAATGTCAAGCAGTCCAATTTCTGCTCAGAACACTTGATCCATCTGTTAGTGTTTTCAAACATCAGACTTGAATTTCCATAAATCACTCAATTAATATAATGATTTAGTTATCATCTAGTTCTGCTCTTTGGCACTGTATAAATCAAGAGTTGGTAAACTGTGTATGACCCATGGGTAACTTGTGACACACAGTTCAAATGTGGCCTGGGATTCATTTTTGTAAATAAAGTTTCTCTGGAACACACATATATCTATTCATTCATGTATTCTCATTCATCCTTTCATGCTACATCAGAATCAGATAAACATAACAAAATCTATGACCCATGAAACTAAAAATATTTAGTATTTGGCCCTTTAGAGAAAACATTTATAATTTCTGATTTCTATATAATAAGTGGCAAATATTTTTGGAATATCATAAGAAATAAAATAATTTTGTAAGTTAACATCCACAATAAATTTTTAAATTCTTCTGTCCACTGAGCCTATAAATAATGAGACTCAAAGAATTGTAAAATTCAGGGACTAGTGTCCTGGTAATGATGAAAATTAACTTCTTATTGAGAAAATATTTCAAATTAGATATTAATTGAAACTTTGAGGCTTAGAAATGGCTCAGATCAAGCACAACCTTAGCAGACTTTTCAGCTAAGAGATGTACACAGGCAAAACTCGGGTTTTATTTCTGTTCCGTCTTAGGATTGATTCCAATTAAATGGAGTGGAGAGTGGTTTCTTATCTTGAGCCACATATGAAAAGGGAAGCAGTGATCAACATTTCCATGTGGAACAATATCTTACTCCCCTGAATTCCTCAGAGTAAATTCTTTAAGTTTGAATATGGCAATTCTGCACAATCTCTGTTATTTTAGTTAATCCAATAATCAAAATAAAATGACCATGTAGCTGTCTAGTCAATTGCTCACTGAGCTGCAATTACATGTCTCAAAATAGAAGCAAACTGACTGCTACATGATTGATTTGTTTTGTTTATGTCCACAGAGGCAGCTATGTCCTCTTTGGTACTCGTTCAAATACAAGTGACAGAATTACATAAAGCAATAAAGATGAAATTTTATAATCTCTGCTTTAAAATTATATCAGAAGGGAAAACAAAGATAACTTTATTAGCAACGTATATATTTAAAAATATACTTCAAAGCTTTAAAATAAGTATTGAAGGAAAATAGTGGAGTAAAAATTGAATTTAAGCCTCATTATATATGCTCTTTGTTTGCATATTCTTTTGACATTATTAAATACAATATAAAGAATGACAAATAAGATATTATTGTGATATAAAGCATTAGACCAGCATTAGTGTTAGACCAGAAAAGGAAACACAGAGACACACAAACCAGTGTCCATGCAGCCATATAGTTGCATTAAAGTCTGCCCTATTATGATAGTTTCTTTCACTACATTTTATCAGTACATATGATGTTGACTGGGTTTGGTTTGAGAAGTTGGTATAGGCAACATATTTTAATTTCTATCCCATTACATCTTCTCCATTTTCTCCTCATTCTCCTATGTCCCCTTCCTTCTCTCCAGAAGTCTATCTTCTGATGTCTGTCTTTACTCATTTACTTTAGTTTTATTGTTTTTAGTCATTCATTTATTTATATTTTTTAGTTTCCCCATATAAGAGAAAAATGCAATATTTCATTTCTTGAATCTGGCTAATTCACCTAACAGGATTTCTAGTTCCATTCAATTTTTTTCCAAATGGCATAATTTCATTCTGTTTATGACTGAATTGTGCTCCACTCTGTGTATATATGTACCACATTTTCTTAATCCATTCATCAATGATGGGCATCTAGGCTACTTCCACAGCTTAACTATTGTGAATTTTGCTGATATAAACATGTGTAGGTGTGATGGTTAATTGTGATACATCAAGCTAAGTCAAGTAAGGACTGCCTACCAGATAAGTGAAGCTCACAGTTTATCGAGGATGATTGACATTTAGGCTGCACAGTGAGGAGGTGACACCCACCCCAGATGTCAGAGGTATGAACCATTAGCCTATAGATTGGACATGATAAAGAAGGAAAAAATAAGGAAATCTTCCTTTTCCTTCTTCAGAAAAGCTCTGGTCATTACCAGTGACTTTGTTTACCTTCAGGTTTCAAGTGCAGACTCTACAGCTTTCCAGTGGCTTTCTGACATGGACTTGTCATGGTTTGTGTCAGTGCCCTCAAGCCTCATGCCTTTGCATTATGCATTTGTGATTGGTTCATTGTCTAGTGCTTGGATTGGGGGTGTGAGTGCTACACCGGCCTAGGGGTGGAGCCAGGATGTGATGTAATGGCAGGAAGAAGGCGTGTCTCTCTCTCTTGCAGGCACTTGCTGTTTGCAGCCGCCATGAACTGCGGCCCTGTCATGCCACCCTGCTTTGGAGCCAACTGAGTATGGACTGAAACCTCCAAAAAACTGTAAGAAATAAACCTTTCCTTTCTCAACTTTGGGCATCAGGTATTTTGTCTCAGTGACTAGTGAAAAGTAACTAAGACAGACTCATACTGGATTCTGCAGTGAACACCAGGCTTTCCACCTCCAGCTGTATCTACCTACCCTTCAACACACAGATGGCTGTTTCCCATTCTTCAATCCTTGACTTTAAAGGTGGCCATTCTAAGCCTAAGTAAAGCTTGTATCTATCTATCTATGTATCTATCTATCTATCTATCTATCTATGTATCTATCTATCTATCTATGTATCTATGTATCTATGTATCTATCTATCTATCTATCTATCATTATCTATCTACCTATCTTTATTATCTATCTATGTACCTATGTATCTATATCTATCTATCTATCTATCTATCTATCTATCTATCTATCTATTCCTCTACTGAACCTTAGCTGATAGAGTATGCATGTACTTCCAGGTCCTGGATCAGATCATAGATATCTTGGGGAGAATGACAAGGAATAAAGAAAGACAAAGACATCATTTAAAGTACAAGGGGACCAGGAGGAAACTACCTTTACTGGAATGGCTCAGCAATCTCCATGGCTGACTTACTTTTGTTGCCAATCAATGGCGTACTTTTCAGGGAACAGTGACTGTAATAATTGAAGAACAAAGAATGAGGACCATGGCCTCATCCACAGCCAGGTGCCTCCCTTCTTTAGGTTGTCCTCAGCAGATGTTATCTCACGTTAGGAGCACTACCGTTGCAAACTTTCTCTGCAAAGCCAGGAAGCAGGCAGTTTTCCACATACTTCTCTGTTCCTAAGGCAGGTCACAGCAGTCTTAGAGTCACAGGATCTTAGCTAAAGTCATGTATCCTTGTTTCCCAGCACAGTACGATATTATTTCTTGTTGTCTCATCCCCAACATGTAACACTACAGTGTTAATGTCCTTAATTCTTGGAAAATACTCAAGTGGACTAGCTGGGTCAAATGGTACTTCTATGTTTAGTCCTTTGAGGAATGTTCATTCTAATTTGTATAATGCCTTTACTACTTTACAGTTTTATAACAATGCATAAAGGTTTTTGTTTCCTTCATGTTCTTGCCACCATTCATAGTTTTATGTATTCTTTGTGGTAGCTATTATGACAGAGGTCAATACAATCTCAATATACTTTTAATTTGCATTTCTTTAATGCCAGAGATATTGCATGTTTTTCCTATTTCTTGGTCACTATAACTTATTTTGAAAGTTATATTTGGTTTGTTGTTTTATGTGGGTTAATTTAAATCTTTTTATGCCCTAGGTATTAATCCTTTAATCAAAATTTTTTCTCCCATTAATTGGGTTTTTTGTTTTACTACGTTGTTTTCTTTGACATGCAAAATTTTTTAAACTTCATGTATTTCCATTTGTCCATTCTTAATATGATCCCCTGTGCTTTCTGAGTCCTGTTCAGGAAGTCACTGCTTGCACTTCAAGTGTTTTCTCTATGTTATTTTTAGGAAGTGTTCATGTTTCTGATTTTATAGCTAGGACTTTGATCCATTTTTATTTTATCTGAGTACAGTGTGAGAGATAAGGTCTAGTTTCAATTCTCTGCATGTGGATATCCAGCTTTCCCAGTACCATTTGTTGAAGACACAAGATATGTTTTCATCCCTTTTGTCAAGAGTCCATTGGCTGTAGGTGCTTGAATTTGTTTCTCTTTTATTCTATTGGTCTACATTTCTGATTTTGTGCCAGTAGCATGTGCCTTTGGTTACTGACTTATTAGGATACCTTGAATTCTGCTATACTGATGTCTTCAGCATTGTTCTTTTTGTTCAGTGTTGTCTATTCTTGATTTTTCCTATTGCAGACGAAGTGAATTTGAAACTATCATGACTATCTTGCTTGCTCAGATCTTTCTTTTCAGGGAGAACAGAGATAAGATTTGTATATGAACTTTTTAAATGAAAGGTGGGGCAGCACACAGCATACTGGAAACTTTCTAGAATATAAAATCTGTCACTTGTCCAGGAGACTCCAAGTTAGGATATATTTCACCCTGCAGGCATTAAGCCTGAGGTGCTTCTCAGCCACCATATCTTCAAACTCATCTGCATTGAACTTGGAAATGTGGATCTTCTGGTGGCCAGGGAACCTTAAATTGGCCCTGCATAGGGCTTCTATCACATGTTCTTTGCTTTAGCTCTGTACCAACAGATGTATATGATGACCTATACAATATGTCCAATATGAACCCTCACTGCTGGGTCTTGGGGCTTGCTGAAGGCATCTTGTATGCCTATGTAGAGCCTAGATTTGGGATGGTGGGAGGTCAGATACACAACCTCCCACCAGGAAACAGTGCCTCCAAGACCCTTGAAGCAGCCTCTACAAGCAGCAGGCTGCATACAATCCTGAGGAGGTTGCTATTGGCAAACACTGCATGCTGGACAGCCACCAGCAAGGGAATACAGTTAGCTTCATCGATTGCAGCTGGGTCAGGTCTTTGTGAGGCTCATCCTTTGTCTCCTTTTCATAGAAGGATGGTTGTGGGTGTCAGCTATCATCCTCTAAAGAAATTATCTGTGATTGAAGAAAACCATCACTCTCAAAGTCACACTTTTTTTTGAGGGCAGTTCCCACCCAGTAACTAATTAGACAACTTTTCAAAGGATTACATTACCTCTTCTATCTTGAGACAACTGTAAAAAGTTAATCTGGTCTCAGAGTTCCATGGAAGCCTTGTGACTACTCCACGACCCTAAATACTCCTTTGTCCAATCTTGTCTCCTTCTCTTTCCTGAAGTATTTATCCAAAAACACTGTCAAATTAACTGCCAGCAGAATCATCTTCATCTCAGAGATCAGCTTCCTGTAAAAGTCAGTGTCAGAAGTAGTCTGAGAACACACATTACAGGATGAGATTTTAGAGCCAGAGCATCAAATCTTGCTCTGAAGGAAGAAGTTGATGGCAGGTGGAAAAAGACCTTGGGACAAATTAGTTG
This sequence comes from Dolichotis patagonum, assembly GCA_004027295.1. NCBI lineage: Eukaryota > Metazoa > Chordata > Mammalia > Rodentia > Caviidae > Dolichotis > Dolichotis patagonum. Next base: position 7,058 of record PVJX010010396.1, on the reverse strand, counting down.
GTCAGTCTGCCATGGCAAAGACACAGTAACTGACATGGACTGATAGTGTTATGAGAATTACCCATCATATCCTTGCCTCTGCAACCTACCAAGTAAAGAAATCAAAGATCAGCCAAAATTCACTAGAGAAGGAAATTAAACATTTGGGTGTAGAGTGAGCACAGCTAGAAACCTTAAATTAGCCCAATAAGTAAGTAAGTAAGTAACCAACCCAGATTCTGCACAGTTGAATAGCTTGTTCTCTTCTGTTCAATCACATAGTCACTTTTTTTATGAGTAAAGGATGAAGGAGAAAGAAAAATCATGCTTCTTTCACTTATCAGAGTGCTTAGCTTAAGGGGATAAATATAGAAAATGGATATCATCTGAAGGGTCCACTCTGGGTTAAAGTAAAACTTATGTGAAATTAGAGTATATATAAACTCATAGACATAGGAAATGAGTTGGTGAATAGCCAGAGTATGAAAATAGAAGAACACATGTCTTCATAACTTCATCAGAGGCCTATGAAAAAAACTGCATAATTGAAGAGAACACCTGAATTATTGGTATATAGATGGGTTTTTAAATATGAAAACAAAGGGTAAAAATCTTTATATTGAATGGTAATGTCATTGGTAAGTATTCATAATGAAAGAGGTACTTAATAGCCCAGTAGGTAATGTTTTGTCTAGTTGGTATGAGCCATCCTGTTAGTCTTTCTTCTCCATTTCTGGCACAATAAATGAACAGAGTAGTCATATGGAGACAGAGGTGTGGACAACAACATCAATTCCCACTTATCAATGTAGCATAGATACTGCAGCTGATGAATATCTGTCCTTTCAACTATGTCTAAATCTAAATTCCAAGTGTGGTCTCATTCCTCAAGGAGGCAAATTATCCTTTGCACAACAGGTTTACTTCTGGAAAATCCTTGTGTCTTGTAGGGTGATTTATTTTTATGAGAATTGATGTACATTGATGCAATTGATGTAATTGATGTAAGACAAATTTTATAGTAGAAGGTTATTTGACTTCTCTTTTCTCAGATTCTCCCCTTCTTAGTGATGGATAACAGTCCAAAAATAGTTGCCATGGTAACTGAGACACTAGGCAATGAAGTGTTAAGCTAAATGCTTTATTGTCTTTGGATAGTCAATTAATGTTGGTTCACTTATTGATTTTCCTTCCAAGGAAATTGATGGAATTTACTACTAACAAAAATAGATTATATAATTCATTTCTGTGAATGTGAATGTAATCATGATAAACAAGACAACAATGTAATATTTTATTTTTCTTGATTATTAAGACTTGTATTACTTTAATAGAGTTGAAGTTTCACTTAAACAGTTGTGCTAATAATTCTAACTTACCCTTTAAGATTGAATAGCTAATACAAATTAGTATATTATATACATCTCAAGAAAACAGTGGACATGGTTGGAAATTATAAAATTTTGGATGTAATACAATCCAACATTGTTTGAATTGATTATTTAGGTTAGATATTAGAGTCCAGAAAGTGAATAGTATAACTGAAATGAGCTTTAAGATATAAGTTGTAGTCAATTTTACAGAAAAAGTGAGAGTGTATTTTAGAGAAATTCACAGCTATGCAATTATGAGGTGATAAAGACTGTGGTGGTTCTCAATGAGCTGAGAGATGATAGACTATAAATTAACAGATAACAAATGTAATACATAATTTAGGTTGAAGAAAGTTATATGGTGTGGATTACTTCCCAAAGAGTTCTATGTATTCCATGGAAATTTTAACTGGCCCTGGACCTCATAGGGTTCAATAGTTATTGTTACTGAAAACAAAATCTGTTGCTTATATAGACATAATATTTTCAGTTTACTTTCCATAGATATTATCTGTTTGGATTAGGCTAAAGAAGAATCTTTAAAGACTTAGACAGGAAAATTTGGATCTAGAATAATTTCAAAGCAACTCCACTGAATGGCATGTAGATAGTTTCTGTAGCAATATATTCCAAATACGGACTAAAAATATATTTACAGTCTTTAGCATTACTTTCTGATCACCCATATTCACTCTCTGTTGCTATAGAATTGCAGAGCCTACCTAAAACAGTCTGTATGTAAAATAGGAGATTTTATAAGGACAAAGATCAGAACCACCCACTAAACCATACATGAATTTATATGCTAAAATGGTCAACCATTCTTTTAAAAATCCAAGAAGCCTTTAGCAATCAGATCAGTTTGATGTGTATCTGCAAATGTACTTTACTTCCAGATCTATTTCTTCTGGACTGATGTTCTATCTGCCTTTGACCATTTATGTCATTGGCTTACAACTCTATTCAGCTCAAACAACTACTTTATACTGTGATTGTTGTATTTAGACTTTAAATAGTGTTCTTTTATTTTTAATTTGAAGGCAGGGGCTAAGGAAAATGCATAATAGCTCTGTGGTCCAGTGAAAATATTAGAAAAACTGAGGCAAAGTGTAGGCATTACCTGTAATTACAGTGCATGAGTCTGGTAAGAAAGACTATTACCAGATGCTATGTTTTTCACTTAACAGTATTCTGTTTAGGACTAGGACCTTGAGATTTTCTCCCATTCATAGTGACTAGAGCTTCAATTTACCAGCCTTTGTACTACTAGTTTTGCATATGAGTAAAAGAGATCCTTCTTTCTCTCTCTCTCTCTCTCTCTCTCTCTCTCTCTCTCTCTCTCTCTCTCTCTCTCTCTCTCTCTCTCTCTCTCTCTCTCTCTCTCTCTCTCTCTCTCTCTCTCTCTCTCTCCCTCCCTCCCTCCCTTCCTTCCTTCCTTCCTCCCTTCCTTCCTTTTTTGTACCAGGAATCAACCTGACCTCATGTTTGCCAGGCAAGCACTTATGCTACTCACCTAAATCCTCAGCCCTGAGATTTGTTTGCTTCTATGTCATATCTTCACCAGGACTTACTTGCCTTCCAGTTCTCATTTCTCTCTTCTGATTTCCTGGAAATAGACTCAGAAATAAAAGCTATGTATAGAACCCAAAAAATGACTCCTCAAATTCCATCTTCACTCCATCACTGCATCTCTGGGACTCTATAGAAACGTAGTATAGATCATAAGAATACATGAACCATACAACCACATAAAATAAAAGGAAAGCAAGTGTTACATTTTGGCACATAAATGACAGTAGAAACCAATAGCAAATAAAATAAGTTTCAGAGGTAAAGTGAGAGTTGCACAATATAATTAGAAGAAAAAATTCAAAGAAAAGACACAAGAAGGAGGAAAACTAAGAAAAATGGCAGCAGTGGAAATTATGCAGTCGTAATGGTGTGAATATCTCAGACTTAATGCAAGGTTTACTTTTATGTTTGTAATTCATGTTCCTTGTCTTTACCCCTAGAGTTCAAGTCTTAGCTGGGACAGAGTGATGGAGAGGAAATAGTTGTACTATATCCTTTTAAAATATGTACCACAGAGTAATTTGATGCAATTTGCAAAATCTGATCCTCAATTACTTGTACCAGACTCTTTGAATTTCAATTTTATCTTCTCTATACATGAGCCATAACACCTACTTTGGAGTAAATGTAAAGTTAAAATAAATAAAAATATCTAAAGTGCCTGGTGTATTCCCTGACATATAAGACATGCATGGAGACATTGATTGCTAAGATATGTAAATAAGTTTTGATAGCAAAACATGTTTTCTTCAATGACCAAACCCTGTGGTCATTAAACTATTTATGGAAATAGAAGCAGTGAGTTTACATCTAACTTCCTACTTTATACTGATTGCTGACTCAAAGATATTTTAGTGTGGAAACTGGACAACTTATTCTCTAGCCTTCCATCCATGCACGGTGCTCCATCTTTAACTGCCAGTCACAATTTAATATGGGTCAAGATCCTGATACTTAATGATAAATGACAGGGAAAATGGCCTCTGCAAGTGACAAATAAATTAATAGACCAAGACTATAGGTCTATTTTGCTCACTAAGCTCTGAATAGCAAATAACTTCATGTGTGTATATTAGAGTTATTATAGATAGCATCTCCAATTAAAAAGGCCTCCAGTTTCTAACAATATATATATGAGTATTCAAAGTTTTACAAATTTTAAATGAGGTAGAGTTCTTGCAGAAAATTACGAATCATTAAGATGCTGAATTTTAACACTTGCTCAACATCTAATTAGTTGAATACATTCAAATTATAAGAGAGTTAATCAATTATCTAGCTTTAGCTAACCTAAGGCTTTTGAAATTTTCTGAAGTTATTGCATTGAAAGAAGATGTTGTTTTTACGTGTTAATAGAATTATTTCTTTTAGGACTATGGCATTACAAAAGAAAGCAGTGTATGTGTGTGTGTGTGTGTGTGTGTGTGTGTGTGTGTGTGTTCGTGTGCGTGTGTGTGTTGTGCAAAGGACATTTTGAAAAGGAGATTATGTTCATAAAAGAAAAACAAAATCAAATACATATTAATCAAACTTTGTAACTTCCTCAAAGGTTATTTAGTAGATACTTTATAATACAGCATCTGTGGTAAAATTGATAAATTTTTGCTAACATTGTTTATTCATGTTTATTCTAGTAAAATTATGTGTCTTGACAAATAACTTATGCATCATGGATTGCTAAGTACTCAAGGTGAAGCTTTCAGAAAAATGCTTTTTTGCCTCCCTGGAAATATTTTTGTTAAAATTCATTAACTGATAACTAAAATACACTGTGAAAAAGAAGCAAGAGAAGGCAGTTTTTACTTTATCAGAATTGGGACTAAGTAGGTATATGAACTCATTTAATCCTTGCAATTATCAGCAATACACAGAGGTATTACCATCTTCAGTAATTAAAAACAATGCATTTGAAATATTAGTTTATTTGTCTATTTAGTGGAGTTCTGAAGATGCTTATATTCAATTATAGAAAATTGTTTTAGAAATTAGATACATCTCAATGTTAAGCACTTGATTAAGTGATTAGTTGGTAATTTGTATTGCAACTAATTATCACTTAGCAGTTTCAAAATATACTGCATTCAGTGAGTTTGACTCCATTGTACTTAAGTCATATGAGGGTAGCATGTGCAACACAATAAAAAAATGCCAGGCATTGTACATTGTATATTCAAGAAGTGATGAATAAAAATTCCCTAATGTGGATTGTATGGAATTTACATAAATGTCTGCAGCTTTAGTAACTATCTACATTCAACTCTCATTTTTCTTTATCAGTTCATATTCTTTGACCCACATGATCATCATAAAAACCCTGTGAGAAAAATTTGTATAAAGTCACAGCTCTTGAAGCCCCAAAGTCAAATTTCTATCATTGCAAATGTGGAAATTTTAACATCCAGTGTATTTTCATGATTTAATCTTTCTTTGTTATGCTGTAATACTTTTCCTCTCCAATGTTATCAAATGTCTATTAATGCCCAACATGTTTAATTCTTGATTTTTGAAGGCACTTCACAAATTTCAAATATGGGGATAGATTACTTTGTTTTCTAGCAACAATGCTATAGAAACAATAATTATACCAAACCCAACAGTAGTAGTCTGAGGAACTACAGTTGTATTGCCATCTAGTAATAAATTCTTAAACAGGGAAATGCAAATGTTTAAATATGGCTCTAAAGACAAATCTTTTCACACATCATCATGACCACTTCCCTCCCCAGTACACTCAATAGCACAGTGCACATGAGTACCTTTGTGCTGCAAATATAGATTTTTTTTTCTTGACTCATACATTACTATCATTCTTTATTACATCTAGGGCAAAACTTGCAATTTCATTAATATTCCTTGCTTTACATCAACTTTGAAAGTGCAATGTCAGCCAATGAAAGAGCACTCAATTAGGGAAGATGTGGGAGTGGAGAACTTCTTGCATGTATTTTATTGTATCACATATGTTAGAGGGATTTAGGTAGCAGTGGTGATTGCAAAAGTTTTCAAAGGTATTGTGCATTTGAAATGGTAGGTGTTAATGGCATTTGTTGCTCTCAGTCAAATATAGCCCACTGTAACCCAGTGTAGGCATAGGGAACAAACATTTGATAGTTGTAAGAAATCGAAGTGAAATCAGTGCCTATCTGCTAGCCCTGCAGGTGTTGATCTAGTAATAGAAATCAACAAAACCTGTATCATCCTTTAGTACACCCAAGGGAAAACTACACATCCCGCCTGTTAATGAATCCATGATATCTCATCCACCAAAATATTGTGGGGCTTTTGGGAAGAAAGTACTATCGGATAAAGGAAATGCAATACTGTTCCAATTGTGTGCTCTAATAACAGACACTGAACATTGTCAAATATTAATAAAATGTGTCTTTAGGCATAATTTGAAGAATGCAGGAATGTGTTTTTGTGACAGAAGAATAACAAAACATAAAAAGGAATGAACAAAAGATTGTGATAAGATATAAAATTTAAAAAATATAAATAACATCTGCACTGGAAAAGTAATAAAATAGAATTAAACTTCTGGAACATCAACAGTGCTTTCTCTGATGCAATAGAGAAGGTACCATATATTTTAAAAATACATAGGTGAAAATGTTGATTCAGTATATACTACAAATACTAGCATTACTCAACTTTTTCAACGAGTAACAGTAAAATGTAAATAAATCCTGAAATCTACTTAATTGTCATGAACCATTTTTTTTTTAGTTTTGGCAAATGTATCATGGTAATTTTTGACGTTAACAGGGTAGAAATTGGGTAAGGAAAATATGCAACAATTTCATAAACCTAAAACCATTTTAAATTAAAATGCTTATCTAAAATTAAACTAATGGGAGTATTTCTGAAGTGAATGATACTTCTACAAATAACTATGCCCTTGAAAAGCATTAAAAAGTATAAGATACAAAAACACACTGAAAATAACAAAGTCAAGCAGATTTTAGAGGGGTGTGACACTGAACAGAGAATGAGTAATGAGTAATGAGTCCTAGAATGACAGCGCTTATACATTCTGCAAGAATGCAGGAAATGAATATCTTGGATAGAAAATTTTCTATGTATACTATTCAGGATTTGTCCTTAAGGAAGATATTTGCTTCCCTTCTGAAGCAG
>PVJX010010395.1:0-57331 GCA_004027295.1 Dolichotis patagonum | reverse complement strand
ACTCTAGAGAGAAAGCCAGGAGACGGAGACCACTGTGGAGCAGCTCTGAGCAGGATGTAAATTAACCAATCGGCCTTCTGTGTCCCCTGGGAGTCTGTCCCAGGGCACGGCCCCTCACCTGGGATGGCAGCAGATTTACAGTGAGTGAACCTCTGTGAGGCACTGGTCACTGGTGGCCTGGGAGGCTGTGACTCTTCAAAGGACAGGACAAAGCTACAGCAGAGGACGCCTGGCTCCCACGATTAACTAGACAGAGACCGCAGCAGCAGACATCTCATGCCTGCAGCGGAGGTCAACCTGAAGATAAGACAGTTCTCCTAAATTAATGTAATGTATTACTTAGAAAAGTAAAACTTAAACTAACTCTCAAGGTCCTGCTCGGTTTCCTGTGCTTTTCACTCCATCCCCTTCCCTTGTTTGAAAACCAAATAAATATGGGCGCCCAGGGAGGTTCTTTGTCTTAGCCCATGGAGAATCTCAAATTCCACTAAGAGGGCTCTGATCGTCCTGGAGCCCTAACATCACCCCACTTCTCTTTTATTTAAGCCTTCATTGTCCACTTGTTTGCGGGGCTGCTGTCCTGATCAGCAAGGGATCTGGCAAATAAGAGAACTAAAAAATGTCATTGTTGAAACTGTGAATTGACCTAAATATCACAGTAAATACCTCAGAGCAGATAGGTTCTGCCCTGTTTTATGGTTAAATTTGTACTGAGGTATTGTGTTTAAGGGTGAGCCATGTGCTTCCATACCCGGGTGTGAACCTTAGTTTCCCGGCAGCAGAGTTCTCTGGGGTCAGTAACTGGAAAGTGCCCACCCCCAGACCTCATGTTTGCAAAGCACAGCACTCCCTGAACTCCACGCCAGGAGGAGTTTATTCTAGCAGTGTTGAGATTGCTAACTCCTGAAGGTGCCCAGCTAGGCTTGTTCTGTGACAGGTGCCACATCACAGCAGGGGAAATCCTTCCAGGAACGCAGCTCTTCACCAGTCCTTGAGAACATGTTTCAGTTTTCCCAAGAGATGGATCCGTCTCTTTATACCCTTAGGACCAAAAAACACCCTGCTGTTTACAAAGCACTTTGGGGGCCTCTGTCCTCAGCCAAGTTGGGTGCTCAGCAAAGGGGGGCCCCAGGTGGAAGTCACAAGGCAGCACCTAGCACCCAGCCCTGATGGGTTTGGATGGCACAGAAGCGAGCAGTTTCTGAGAAGGCATCAGTTACAGCGATGCAGAGGGACACGGGGCAGAGTGCAAATTAATTAAGCAAAAAAGAGAAAAAGGCCCAACATGACCACAGGCATGGTAACTCCTGAGATCTTCAGTATTCTCCTTTATGTAGGCTGAGTACTCTTACATTTAAATCTTTAAATTAACTAAGTATTACAACAGCATACTTCCTGCATGCAGTTGTTGAACTCAAAATTTAAAATGTTTAAGTAATGAGTGTTGGAAGGAAAGGGGTGCTGGGCTTCACAGTTTGTGGGACTGACTGAGAACTGGAACCCGTCCTGCACCATGAATACTCATTTTCCGTGTTTTCTGTACTTCTTTCTTTTGTTTGTTTCACCACTTTTCTTACAGTCCACATTGTCTTCAGACTCCAAGGTAGCACTTTGCAGTGCACAGAGTGACCCCTCCCTGACTGCACTCATAGTAGTCCCATGCCAGCATCCCGGTGGTCACAACTGACTGCCTGCTGGTCAGTCCTGGCTTCTCTTAAGACCCTGTCTGCCCACTGCTTGATGTCTAGAACTTTAGAGAAGGGTTTGCATTTAAAGGGTGCACAGAAGTCAGAGGGGGGAGGAGGAGACAGGAGAAGAATGAGCTGGAGACTGAGGCCATCCCAGAAGTGGTGTGCTGGAATTTCTATCTCTTCATTTTGATTCCACATTCAATCACCAAATGCAAGATGTAAGTTTGTGCCTCTTAAAAAAATGCATTCAGCACATCAACTCCACTGGCAGGTTGTCTACTCTATTCATTTTGTACTCTGACAGAAAGCACAGGAAGAGCCTGGCTGTCTCAGCTCAAGAACCAGAGAGTTCACAGGGCCGCGATGAGCTTTCTAGATTGGTGTTAAGTAGCGAGAGCGCTCTCACAACCTCATGGTGCAGGACGGGTTCCAGTTCTCAGTCAGTCCCACAAACTGTGAAGCCCAGCACCCCTTTCCTTCCAACACTCATTACTTAAACATTTTAAATTTTGAGTTCAACAACTGCATGCAGGGAGGGTGCTGTTGTAATACTTAGTTAATTTAAAGATTTAAATGTAAGAGTACTCAGCCTACATAAAGGAGAACTGATTTCAGAATAAGTCCATAGCACGTGATTCATAGTCTAGCAAAAACCCCACCCATGAGGATTCCTGATGCCTGTGGGACCTCGCTGAGTGCCAGGCCAGGAAGGGCAGCACACAAGTGCTTTGCCATGTGGCGTGTCCACGGGCAGAGGGGAGGACCCCAGGGCAGAGGCCACAGAGAGATGCTGCATAGTCAGGGTGCGATGACTTCCGAGCACTGATTACCTTTGATTTTAATAAATTTCAACATATGGTTATATAATTTATTTTAAATTCACTTTTAATACATAAAATATGAAAATTAATTATCCTTACAATTGAGTTTCACACAATGCTTTAAAGTCGGTTTGGATGGAGTTCTCAAACACGTCAGCATATGACTTTTATGAATTTTTACTAGAAATAACAGAAACTGCAACCTGTTCAATCTCCATTTTTCATTAAAATGGACAAGTTCTTGGTTAAAGTTATGGCATTATGGCATTATGGCATTATGGCATGGGTGGGGTTTTTGCTAAACTATAAATCACATTTATTACCAATAGAATGGTCCCCAAATCAATAGATGGAGCTGCTGTGTTATGGTTCAATGACGTCGTTCAGGCTGTCCTGTTGACATCCGTCCCACTCACCGCTACACTACAGCGCTGAGCGTCTCGGTCATTCGTGGCCGTGCGGTGCTGGTCAGTTTGTCCCTTTCCGGCTCACACAGTGTGCCTGAGAAATAAACCTCTCAGAGAAACACATCCACGCTGACTTTTGGAGAAGGACTATATTCAAGGAAGAGGGTGCTTTGAAAAGGAAATAGAAACTCCACGAAAGCACTTCAGGTTTTTATCTGCTTGAAGCAAATTGATGTTCTAACTGCAGTTTTGTAGAAAGTACTAATGCTTTTGTGTGTTTCAGAACTGAAAATTGCTGTAAATGTATAACTCTCTGGTATAGGTAAGCTGCTGAAAGTCTCGTGTTTCCATTCTTGTGTGATGTTAATAGGCAACTTCGGTTTCACATTTTCCTTTAAAATAAAAAATGTGAAAATTAGACATGTTTAGAGAGTATCATATGTCACTTGCATACATGCACCTGTGTATGCTGGGTGTTTCATGTTTATTTAAGTTTAAAGTGTCAATTTCAAGTGTTTGCAATCTTTTGTGGTAAAAATAATCAAGTTCTTTTATATAGTTTTTTTTGGGGGGGGAGGATATACTGAACAGCCGCCCTGCTGAGCCCCTCCCCAGAGCTCTGAACTACTCTCCAAGACTCAGTGCCCGTGGCTGTCCTGTTCCCATCCTCCACCTCCCAGCCTCTGTTACCACCATCCACACTCGACGCCCACGAGATCGCTTTTGTGTTTCACACATGCTCCAGAGCCTGCAGACATTGCCTTCGGGCCGCCTTGCTCCTCTGAGCTTTGTGCCCTCTGGGAGCATCCCCGTGATGGGACTCCTCCTTGAGGCTGAGTGGTTCTCCACGGTGTGTGTGCATGCGCCTCTGCCTCCTCATCCACTGGTGGACACGCTGGTTGTCTCCGCCTCTCAGGGAGTGTGGTTAGTGCTGCAGACTGTGGGAGCGGGGGCGTGAATTCCTTCCACCTTCCACGTCTGCTGGTTCCACAGCTGTGGATTCAAACAGAATACTTGGAAAAATTTCACCTATGCTGAGCACATACAGAAGGCCCAGTTTGGTCTCCAGCACCAGGCAAAAAAATACAATAAACTTAAGAAGTGAAACTGTAGCTAAGGTCATACTTGGGACCCAAATTCACTTTGCTGCCTACTGTCTGGGTTGGGAATTGATTTAACCCTGCTCCTCTGTGGGTACCTATCTAACAGATCCTGTGTCAGGAGCACAGCTTGGTACTGGTGCCAATGATGAGTTCCATAACAACAGGGACAGGAAGGGATGGGGAGGAGATGACTTCCAGGGGGAGCCGACTGCTTCTTAAGCCTGGCTTCGACTCTGAGAGGACATATGTGTGTGTGGCAGGGCTGGGAGAGTAGCCACGGTGAAGTTATTTTCAGATCCCAGTCCAGTCACTGCCTTGAAGTCTTCCAAGTGTCAACCTATACACATCTGCATTTCAAATAAATTCTATCTTTTATTTGCAGGTATAATAAAAAATTTGGGGGCCACTGTCTTCTGGAAATGCTGGTTTAGTGTCCACATGTGTTTTCAAGCACCTGGTTCCTTTGAGCTCTTTTCCAAGGGCTCGGGAATGGTTCCCAGGTATTCTGCTCGAAGCAGAGTGGAAGGTCATGAGTGCACTGCAGTGTGGCCTGTAGGCAAGGCCTCAGGTCACTCCCTCCACCAGTCCTGCATGCTGTGCCCTGTGGTCACCCAGGTGCAATAGCAGAAAGAGCTGCTGCTCCACACACACAGCCCAAGGGCAGGGCCATCCCCACTAAGGCCTTTGCAGGACTGGCAGGGTGGATGAAGATGCCTGGAGAGAAGCCAGGGCCCCCGTCCTCATGTGTCATCAGGTGACCTTCTTCAGGACGTGTGCCCGGTGCATCCCATGGGGACAGCATTGTTGCTGCACATTCTCCACAGATCTCCACGTGTGATGTTTGAGCTTGAGAAGTGTTTGTCAAAGTGAGTGAGCTCTAGAAGCTGTCATGTTACAAACAGCATCTTCCAGATTGAAGTCTTCCCATGCCGAGGAAACCAGGGGCCAGCAGAGAGAGTTCCAGAGAGACCCACAGGGAAAGAGAGAAGGAAGCCAAAGTTTGGCAACACTGAAGAAACATGTGTTTGCCTCAAATATTTGTCTACCCTCGTGCTGTCCGTTAGGATAGCTCCTAACCATATGTGGCATTTTTTTGGTTAAAATAAACTAAAACTTCATCCATCCTTGCCATCTGTGAAGAGCTCCACCGCCACGTGGGTGCCTGGCTGCTGACCAGGTGGTGTGGCGTGGAATATCTTCGTCAGTGCAGAGATGGTGGAGCAATGGGCTCCGCGCCATGACTGCGGTGTCAGAGTCAGCGCACTGTAATGGCACCTCAGGAGCGAGGCTCTTCTGCTGGCCAGCGGGGCTGGCTGGGGCTGCACTCACTGTAAGACGGTGAGCACGAGTTTCTGAGCAGTGGGCTGTGGTTCGGATCTTACTCGGCCCCAGCGGCCCATGGGCTGAAGGGTCAACTGCCAGCCCCTGGCACCGCTGAGAAGTGTTTGAACCTTCAGCAGGGGGTCCGGGTGGAAGGAGGTTAGGGAGTGGCCTTGAAGGTCAGTCACATCAGGACCCCAGCAGGTGTCCCTCTTGCTCTGCTTCTCAGTTGCTGAGAGATGAGCGGACTTCTGCTGCCACAAGTTCATGCCATGATGCTCCACACTGCCACAGACCCAAACCACTGCACCAACTGACCATGGACCGAAACCTCTGGAGCCGTGAGCCAGAATCAACTTGTTTTCCCTTGAAGTTGTCTTACTTTAGGTGTTTTGTCATAGCTACAGAAAACTGGCCATTTCAAATGATAAGATCTACGTTCAGAGTACAACACTGAAGAAACTCTTCCTCTTCCCACAAGTGAAAGAGAAATACATCCCGTGGAAAATTCTCCAAAGATTGAGAGCTGCAACCCCACACAGAAAATGTACCAACGAAGAGAGCAGTTCCTTTCCTAGTAATTAGTAAACCTGAGTACCAAAGTACGTACGGAGCCAGTGTCATCACTAAAGGCCTGCTCGTGGACTGCCAGCCAGGCTGCCTATCATAAAGGGCAAACTATGGCCTGCAGAGACCCAGAGGGTAAAGGGCGCCACGAGCCTTCAAGAGAGGGTCTCCAGCGCAGTGTTCATCTTCCGTCTTAGGTGAGCGGAAGTGCAGGTACAGAGGGCCCTGGCTGTCACGGCCCCAGCACCTGTCCCAGAGCCTCTCGGCAGCAAGGCAGCCCTGTCCCTGCCCTGCCCGTTTCCCAGGATATCGGGTGGACCAAGGCATCAGCCTTGTTTTTAAAGCTGCAGATGATTACAATGCACAGCCAATGTGGAGAGCTGCATATGCCGTCAGCGAGCGATTCCTGGACATATTTATAGAGAAACAAATGAGGGTTTATGGTTTCCAGCCTGCCCTGTTGATCTCAGAAATCAACCCTCCTGTCCTCACCACAAGGAAAATGCTGGATGAACTGAAAAGAACTCTTAGATCCATCAGAGAACTGAGGGCACAGGGCAAACGGACACCCCACAGCTCCCAGGAGAAGGGGCAGCTGTTGGAGTTACACTAGGAGGACCCCAGAGGGCGAGTGCTGAGTGGACAGGTGCCCAGGGTGGGCCGCCGTGAGTCCAAGCTCACCACCACAGCCCACGGGCTCTGCGCTGCTGGGAGCTTCTCCTCTGGGACCCCCCACGGGTTCCTGGGGTAAAGACAGAGCCGGCTTGGGAAGACCCCGCTGCTGCGCACAGTGGGAGAAGGGAACCAGTCTGAATGCACCGGGCTGGAGGGAAGCTGTTTTCCCAGGGTCTGCCTGACACGAGCAACTGAGGCCAGTGACACAGACTGACACTCTGAGCTCTTTCCACAGTGTCAGAGTCCTCAGAGGTCCGCAGACTCACCTCGGCAGCTTCACCTACTGAGAGCTCTGGTTTCCCTTGGCTGTAGCAGCCACAGCAACCGCAGACTCTCTGCTCCACTCCAGCCTTAATAACCAACACCTCCCCACACTCAGCCACACTGCTACAATGACACACGGGCTCATAAAGGCTGACAAGAGCCAAGGAGGCCACAGGTTCAGGGAGGCCACGTCAGGTAACAGCCAGTCAGCGGAGGAGCCATCAAGGCGAAAGGGACAGAGCTGGAGATGCATCACCTGCAGACTCAGTGTACGTCACGTGCCCTGGTCTTCAGTGTGGCCCACTGCAAAGTGAAGCTCAGTGAATGGCAGAGACTGGCACCAACTTTTAAGTGAGGACAACTCTTTAAGCGCAATTAGGGGTTTTGGAGGAAGAGAAGTCTAAATTTGATCCCAAGTCCTATTTCACCTCCCTTCCTGGCCCTTCTTTCTAGGACAGAAAACAGCAATTTAAAGATGGTCATTTCACCCAGTGTGGTTAAGGTGTCAGCTTTCTGGGTCCCAGTCTAGGGCTCCCTGTGGATAGTAGGGTGTAGAACCAAGTGTACTTGGGAAGCAGATTGGGTGACATAAGAAAGATTCTGGGACAGGACAGAGATTCTGGGTGCAGAAAGTTAGGGTAGGCATTCATGTGGGATGTGGAATTCAGGTCTGCCCTGGGAAACATGGAAAACCATTGGAGAAATTCTTTCTCTGTGAAATTACACACCAAAATCGATCCACATATTCAGCAGAGTCCTTTAGGGTGCTCAGCGTGAAGCAGGAACCACCCTCAGGTGGATTGGTTCCTGGGCTGAGACCAGGGTTTAGTGTCCCCAGGGAGAGCTGGCCAGGGACTCTGCTATGGACAGACTTTGTCCTCTTCCAGAAATAAACAAAGGCAGCCTCTGCTGCGAGGGTTGGAGTTGCTTCACGGAGCAGGGAGATGGACTCACTATGCTCGCTTTTGTGGCTAATTTATTTATATTAACGTCACCTGCCTCGGGGATCTCAGCTAAACTCCCTCACGCTCATTCTTACTCATGAACTATAAACTCTCACCAAATGCATGAACAAATGAATGAATGGGCGAATAAAGAGGTAAGGGAGTTCCCGGTGCATGTCTATGTATTATCTCTAGAAACAAAAACGAGCCCCTCATCTCAGGAGGGCGAAGCACACAGTAAGAGAAAAATAAAGGAAGGAGAGGAGGAGACAGATGGGGGATGGGCCTCTTGCAGATGGGGAGGGGCCCGAGGGTCCAAAGCGAGGGCCACAGAGGACACAGGCAGAGTGAAGGTGCGCCAGGCACAGGGACCTGACAGTGCGCGTGGACATTCCCCACCACAAGCCTGACTGAGAGTAACAATATCAGCAAGATGACGAGGGGGACAGGGAACAGGAAGAGGAGGGAGGGCAGGCGAGGGGGAGGGGGTTACAGACCCGAGCTGTGTTAGTACGCATGTCCGCTCCTCAAGAAGACTATATAATACATGTACTCGATGAATAAAATAAAATAAACAGGATACAACAAAGTGCACTGAGTTCATTCACCCATGTCAGAGGCCGCACGGAGACACAGACTTCACCAGGTTCACTCAGTGTTGGGTTCCTGTGCCCTCGCTGAGCCCTCACCACACAGCAGAAGCCCCATAAACATTCAGAGGGGCCGCAGAATGCTCAGGGGACGCCTCCATTAAGCAAAGAGCTCTTTCAATACGCAAGGAACCAACCTCTAATTTATCTTGCCCACAAGAAAGCAGTCCGCTGAAGGTAAGCGCTTTTTCCGGGAAGCCCCTCATTGGTTAACTCATCGGAAGAAGGGCAAGAGTGCTCACAGGGTTAATCCTAGCGTGGCTGGTGAAGGGAATGCCCGGGGGAGGCCCAGAGGTGCTGCAGCCCAGCACAGGCCTGGCAGGGAGCCCAGCCTGACCTGGCTGAGAAGGACACGGGGTGCTGCACGGGCCCAGCAAAGGAAACCTGCCGCACCCCCGGTTGACCTGCTGGCCACAGGTAGGCACCAGTAGTTGGTTCTGGCAGAGCGATTGAAACAGATTGCCCTTCTGATCATTCGGGGCCGTGGTACCCTTACCCAGCCATGACAGAGAAGAAAAGGAAGAGAGCCCAGTAAAACCCGCCGGGGCGCACTTGTTTCCCAGACTCTCCTGGGAGTAAACCAATGCGCAGTTTGTGAGCTGGACAGTCAGGGAGAGACCCTCAGGGAAGGGGCTCCCTCCTGTCCTAGCTGGGGCCCTCTGATAGTGACCTCATCATAATCTGGGTCCAATTCCAAGGAGAGTTCTTTCCTTTTTATAATGACAAGAATTGTTAATATTTTCAAATGCACATTATCAAAGCCTTGCGTTTGCTTTAAAAGCGCTCTGCAGGCAAAGGGATGATGCAGGGTTTGAAATGAAAAGATTAGTGCACGTTAGAAGCATTTTTCACATCATACCTGCTAACATTGAAATCCCACACCTATCTCAATGACCAAGGGTGTTAGTGGCTGATGTGGAGGTGACAATCAGGGAGCCCGGTCTAGGTGTCCCTTAGGAGGGACCAGTGGGCTGGTGGGCATGGCAGATGGGCGTTGCCGGCTTGTTGGGCCCGACCCGAGGCCCTGGGACAGAGGCCTGGCTTCTCCACTGGACCCTGCTCCGAGGAGCAGAGCCGGAGTGAGACACTCAGTGTCCACGGCCACCCCCTCCGACAGGACACTCACAGCAGACGCAGCTTGGATGACGACACGGTGAATAAGTAGCTGCTGTTGTGACCACCTTGGTCACATCCCATCACGCAGCAAAGGAAGCGGCTCAGAAAGAAAAAGCACCTGCTGTGGCCAGAGTCTCGGGGTCAGCACCTTTGGGACCGGGGCCCCGGCCTCACCCCGCCCTGGAGAGACTGCCCTGATTCCTCCTCTTCCGGACCTCGCTCACACCCCAGGGAGATGCCAGCGCCAGCGTCTGCCTCCGCTGCACACCCCCTCCCTTGGTCACCAGGCTGTCCTCTTCCTTTCGCATCCCCTCATTCCCTGCCCCTCTGAGCAGCTCCTCCTGCCCCGCAGTCCTCCGGCTTCTAAGGCCTCTCCTGGACGCGCAGCCTCCGAGGAACCCCTGGCTCTTGGCGGCCTGGCTGAGCTGCTGTGCAGGAGGGGTTGCTAACCTTCTCCCACTCACCCGCCCGACTACACAGTAGCTTATTGGGCTTATTGTCAGGACATTGGACATCAGGGCTTATTGTCCTCTCTTAAGTACGGGGCTTGGATCAAATCGTCAGTGTTCACACAGAGCCAAGTCGGTCCCCATGGGCAATTTACGAGAGCACAGCCCCAGTGAATCTGAAGACCCCAGGGCATGAAGGGAGACAGGCAAGTTGGGCTGGAGAAGCGTCCTGCCTGATCAATGTGGCCAAGCCGGTCCAGAGACAGTCTGGAAACAGCCTACACTTGGACCTGAGTATAAGTGTGATTTGTTAAACTTGGATCCAAAGCTATTTCAGCTGGTTATTGTATGGAACACATGTAAGTTGGATACTCACTTCTAATATTTTGTTAACTGTCCACAATATCCTAAGAACAGGGAATAAAGTATAAGACAAGAAGGTGGATAAGAAGAGGAGGAGGAGGAAGAGGAGGAAGAAGACGACAAAGAAGACAAAGAAGAAGAAGAAGAAAACACTCTTTCTAACATAAAACCTGTTTCAGACCAACTGCAAAAGGCTGTGAGCTTCTCTGACATCACCAACTCCACCCTGAGGAGGGGACAACATTCCACGCCTGCCGGTGACCCACAAGTCGTGTGGCCTGCCTGAACACGGGGGACAGCTGAGGCCATTTACCCAGCGAAGACATCTGTACCAAGTTGGCAAAATGCAGATACCAAGCTGTGTGCCATGAGGAGCAGTGGAGATGCTGCAGTCTGCCCACGTGACAGCTTACCTATCTCCCGAGAGACTGAGGAATCATCACAGTGAAAGGCTTAAAAGATTTTTCCCCACCACCCCAAAACCCCGAATCAAGAGGAACGAACAGAAAAGATGGAAGTTCATCTGCTGCTCCAGGGAAAGCTGCTTCCCAAGCTGGTTTTGTGGAAGAGAGCCCGAGAGACCCAAGGGTTTGGTAATCAGGATGTTTCGTGATTTAATTTTCCTTGATTAGCCCAGCAATTCGCTACACCTTCCTCCAGAGCGCTCGTCAATTCAGCGCCTAGTGGAGTGAAAACACCACGTGGGTTGCTCTCAGGGGCCCAGGCTGCTAATCAGTTTTGAGAACCTGAATCGATCCGAATTTTATCTTGTCATTTTTTGCCTGACGTCTTTAATATCTCCCATGACTCTCAAGTCTGAGGAATGAGTTTTCATGCCAAATAATTAACTAAGATGATACTGTATTTCAGTATCGCTGGGTTCAGGACAGACATCCTCCCCTACCCACCCTCTTCCTCACGGGAGGACTTCATGTGTCTGCAGACAACAAGGGTTATCACCTGTCATAGTTGGCACAAAGCAGCAGCTCTCTTGCTCACCTCAGAAGGGAAATTGCTTAGAACGTGTTGGTTTGTGTATATAAATGAGATTCCAGTTCATTATTAATTGAATGGCAAAAATATCACAGCCATAGCATTTTAGATGGCGAGTCCATCAATTCCAGCCCCCACCTCATCTGCAGAAGTCAAGTCCCTGGGACACACCACCCACCCCGGTCCTGCTTCATCCAGGCCCTGGCTCTTGGACCAGACAAGGTGACAGTGTTTTTTCCTGTGCGTGCATGGCTGAGGTAAGCAGGGCATTGCTGCCAACGGGAAGTGAGCGCCTCTGGTGCCACACATTTGCCATTCGCCCAGCAAACCGCCTGTCCCGGGTGATTTCCAGATGCGCCAGTCTCATCACATCCACCGCGATGTTTGCAATGCTCTAAGTGGGTTGAGCCTGCTTCCTAAATTAAGATTTCTTTGTTGCAGATGTGCATCGACTGCATTTCCCTGCCTTGCTTAGCAATTGAATTAAATCAGCAGCCATCTGGATCCTCCAGCAATAGCACATTTATTAGAGAAAGATTGGGGCAGCGCTTTGGAAATGAAGTTTGAAGACCAAGTTGTGCCCGTGACAGACAGCTTGTGCATTAGCAGTCTGGAGACGGGACCCACTGCAAGATTTCCTGCGTAATCATCGAGGCCTGTGAACTGATTTCCTGTTTCACACTCCTGGGTCTAAAGTTGAGAGTTGAGGTTGGTGGGTCAGGCAGGGAGGGATCCAGGAGGCCAGGGCCAGCCTGGGACAGAAGCTGAGATGGAGCAGGCCACTGCTGAGCTGGGGTGCAGGGCGTCTGAAGGCCAGGACATAACCGTGGAGTCAGACAATGCACAGCGCTGAAGCGCAGGATGAGGCCCTGGCAGAATGCAGGTTCAGGATGCCTGCAGCAAGAAAGTGACCACGGTCGGGGCTGGGGCCCTTGAGAAGGCTTCAGGTGGAGCCCAGAGAGGAGCGAGGGTTCTGTCTCCTCGGCGGGGTCTGTGAGCGAGCGATGCCCCGTGGCACCGTTTGTGCCTGTGGTGCCTCCCCTGCTCCAAGCACAGTTCACCGTGAGGGTTTCACATCGGCAGCCCTTCCTTCCGGCACTGAGCTGGGTGCCATGCCGTCCTGCCCCCCGTCATTTCCTATCCCAAGCAGCGGGGCAGACTGAGCGGGTCGGGGCTCCCGAGTCTGAGCCCCGGCTCTCCCCGCAGGCTAGGCTCTGCGGCAGTGAGGCTGGGTGACATCCAGCACCAGTGAGCCCAGAGCCCGTGGAGAGCCACCTGCTGATCCACGTCTGGGCCTCCTATTCTCCCTGCCATCTGCCTGGAAACAAACCCCCGGCTTGTCCAACAGGCCTGCAGACCCCACCGGCACGGGAGCAGAGGCAGCTCCGTTCCTGGGCCTAGGAAACAGAGTGCTGTTTCTGGGGAGCTGAGCAGTGGGTAGACAGAACTGCAGGCCGAGCTGGCCTGGGACGTGTGTCTATGGTTGACTGTGACAGTCACAGCAATGACAGGCCTGGCAGGAGGCCCAGGCAGCAGAGGGTGGTGAGCCTGCCTCCTCTCACAGGCGCAGAACACAGGGAGAAGACAGAGGCTGAAACCAGGGGCTCCCTCAGCTGTGCTTGGGGCCTGGCTTGGCTGTGGGATGGGAAGGGCCTCACCCCTGTCTGCTGTGACCCTGGGGCGCCCTCTGATGGTAATGACTCTCCAGGCCTATACTCACGGAAGCACACACAGAAGTATCCTTGGTCCCACAGAACCCACCCCGACATTGGATCACAGAGCTGGGGTGGCAGGGAGCCCTGCGTCACCTGTGTGCCCTAACTCATACCCTAACCCTAACCAGGCCCTAACCTGCTAACCCTATCCCTAACCCTTACCCCAATCCTCTAATCCACTAACCCAAACACTAACCTCTGCCAACTGCTGTCAGATCCCAGCAGACACTCCGTGCCACAGGACAGGACAGTGGGAAGCACGCATGAGCATGATGTCACTTCAGACTGGAGTCAGTTCTCCCCTTACCCACCCCACACGAAGACGCAGAGACGACGTGCCTGGGACGGGACCCTGGCTCAGGATACGGTGCACCTGTACTGACAGGGTCTCCTTGCCACGCCCAGTCTGCTGGGGCGAAGTTCCCTGCCCCGTGACACTAGGAAGTCCAGCACTTGGTCACCTCAACTCTGTGTTGCAATGGGACTGGGACCCTGCTTCCTGCCTCTGCGGAAGATCAGATCCTGCAACAGACCTGGCTTCGACCCCACAGCGGGACATCTGCTCAGACGTGGAGGGGCCATGGGGGGAACAGTGAGCCTGCAGTGGATATAAGTTACAGTCCTGCTTGTGCCAGCTTGTGTGTAGGCTCAGATGACAACCTGCAGAGTCACCAGAGGCGGGACGGGAGGGCTCAGCTGGAAAGGCTTTCTGCCACTCCCTGGCAATGGAGGCAGCATCTAACATCACTGCTAGACTCACTGGGTTCTGAGCACTTGAGATGGACACTGCCTCGGCCATACCTTCACAGGAAGGCCAGAGACCTGTCCAAGAGGTGACAGGCCCTGCTCAGTGACACAGACAGAGAGCGGCTGGCCATTAGCTCAGGACTGTCCACAACACGCCTGCCCTCAGGATCAAACCTGCTGGAGGAGACTGCAGTGTTTGTGCAGCAGATCATGAATTTAACACATTTTCCTTTGAAAAACTTTTCTTAACTGATTCTATCAAATTTACAACTTTTGTATAGTTTGCAGTTTACTTCTCGGCTTTACCTATCCCCAAGGTAACCCATGCCTTGTTTCCGGTGTCTGACATTGATTATGTCCGTGAAGACACCTTGGTGGATTTTCTTATCATGTTTCAATAAAATTTATATTCATAGTACAATCACAAAATAACTTTATCTTTATTATTGAATTTTAATTTACAAAAGTGTCCACTAATGATGACACATCTTTAATGGAAAAAGTACAAATCTTTAGGTTTATGTGTTGACTATTGGGAACATGTACCCTGCCCCCCCCAAGTAAAAAGGAGTTGAGATGGATGGAGGGGAGGAAGGGGGTAAGTACAGGAATGGAGGTGTCTTCTGTCCACACACTAGCTCCACACAAGGAACACAAACATTGTGGACTGCACTACGTAGTGATCCAAAAAAGAAAAATAAATATTTCTTGTCTTTTTCAGTAAATTAATTGGGTTAAAATTGAAATGATGTTTGGCTTTAACTGATTTAATATTTGAGGCATCTGATGTCACTGTCAACAGTGGAATTGCCTGTTTGCCCAATTCTTCTGTTAATGGAAATTTCAGTAACATATCCTAACTATTGATTCAGCTTATGTATAAAAAGTCTTGTAATTACAAAATGTGCACATTTATCTTAGAGAAATCTAAGTGAAAAGCTGCATTTACTGTGTGAAACATAGTGTACTTTCTATTACAAAATCCATCAAAGTTCATCCGAGAACAGACTTCTCACACCACCTACTAATAGACCACAGTGTATTAAACTAGAAATCAATAGCAAAAAAAAAAACAAACCTGGAAAACTCCTCAAGTACTTCAGTGTTAAAAATCATTCTTCTAAGAAACACATGAGTCAGAAAGAAATCTCAAGAGAAATTAAAATATATTTTCAACTCAATGAAAATAAACACACAACTTATCAAAATGTGTGAAATGTTAAGGAAGCATGGAGGGAAATACATAGCTCTGATGGTATACATCAGAAAAGAAAGTTATAAAATCAATATTATAAATTTCTACTTTAAGAAACTAGTAAAAAGAGAGTAAATTAAATCCAATGTAAGGAGGAGAAAAGAAATAATAAAAACCAGAACAGAAGTCAATGAGTTTGAAATAGGGTAGTCAATGAAATCACTGCTAGTTAGAGAGAGGACACAAATTATTAGGAGCAAAAATGAAAGATGAGACGTCACTACAGACCCTAAGGACAGTAGTACGATCATCCAGGAATACTATGAGAGGCTCAGTTCCCACCCATCTGATAATGCAGAAGAAATGGGCCCGTTTCTAAAAGACTCAATGTGCCAACACTCAGCCCAGAAGCAACCGCAGGTCTGAATACACCTGTGTCAACCCCTCTGCAATGGCAATCAATAACTCTGCAACAGAGCGCATCAGGGCCAGATCAGCTCACTGTGAATTCCAACATTTAGGCACAGATTTACCAAATCAATCAGAAGAAAGATGCAGAAAGAATACTTCCTAACTCATTCCACAAGTCCAGCAACATGCTGGTACCCAAACCAAAGATCCTTCAAGGAAAATAAAACCGGTATCTCTTATGACATAAATGTAAAAATCCTCAGTAAAATATCAGTAAATTGAATCTAAGTATGTAAATACTGATATGATGATCTGACACCCGATTCGGTGGTAGTTTTGCCTTTGGGATCCCCCAGGGGTTAGTGGATTGCTGGAGCACACTTCCGGGTGTGTCTGGATGGTCAGGTGTGGCCTGGGCCTTTATCTAGTGCCTCACCCCCTCCTCGCCAGCACTATTCCTGTTTTACTCTTTGGCTGCCATAAACTAAGCAGCTTTCTCTGCCGTACCCCTTCTCCATGATGTTCCTGCTTTGGAAACCGCCAACTATGGACTGAATCCCCTCAAAACATGAGCCAAATTAAACCCCTCCCTTGAGTTATTTACGGGTGTTGGATACTGTATCTCAGCAATGGCAAAACTAAGACCCAGGATTAAGTGACAATGTGCCTTCTCACCAAGGAACCTGCCTTTGTTTTGAAATGACATGATCATCTATCTAGAGAATCCAAGAAAACTACTTGAAATAATTAAAAATCACAGAAAAATTGAAGGATAAAAATTTAGTGCACAAAAAATCAATTGCTTTGCTAAATATTGGCAATGAATAAGTGGTATTTGAAATTAAGAACTTATTATCATGTACTTTAGCACCCCTAAAAATGAAATACATAGGTGCAAAGTTTAAAAATAGATACACATCTGTATGGGGATTACTACAAATCACTTATGAAAGAAGCCAAAGAATTAATTAGTCTGTGTTCAGAGAACAGAAAGACTCGATGTGGTTGAGCCCTCAGATCTTTCCAACTTCATTTACAGATTCAATGCAATCCCAGTCAAAATCCCACCAAGTTGTTTTTTGGAACTGACAGACTGATTCTAAATTTTACATGGAGAGATAAAAGACTCAGGATATTCAGCACAATCCTGAAGGTAAAGAAAATTAGAGGAGCCACTGCCTGCCCTCAAGACTCATTGGAAAGCCACTGTAACCAGACAGCATGAGTTGGCAAAACAGATCAATGGAACAGAGAGCTATGAAATGATAACCAACTTATGTTTTAAAAGGACAAAGGTGATGTCATTGAGTAAAGATAGTTTTTCAACAAAAGATGCTAGAATAATTGAACATTCACATAGAAAAACAGAATCTAGACAAAGATCTCATATTCTTTCCATAAAATTAACTAAAGATGGGGAGGGATGTCTCTCAGTGGTGAAACGCTTGCCTGGGATGCACAGGGCCCTGAGTTCAATCCCAGTACTGAAAAAGAAAACATGATTACAGTCATAGGCAGAAAATGCAAAAGTATGGAGCTCTGAGAAGACAACAGGAAACCTGGATGCCACTCAGTGCGGCAGTGACTGCAGAGATGCTGTAAAAAGGCGTTGTCTGCGAAAGGGCTGCTAAGGTGGGCTTGGTTGAAGTTAGAATTGTCCACCCTACCAAAGCCATTCTCAAGAGACTGAGAAGATCAATACAGACTGGAAGAAAATATTTGCAGAAGACACATTTGATAAAGGGTTGTTAACTAAAATATATTAAAAACTCTGAAGTTCACCAATAAGAAAATAAACAACCTGTATCTTAAAAATGGATCAAAGACCCTAAAACGCATTTCACTGAAAAACACACACAGAGGGCAAATCAGCATATAAAAGATCCTGCTTATCAGGACGCCAGGAAGTGCAATGTAAAGTAACAGTGGGACCCACTCCACATGGAATTAGAATGACCACGCTGGAGCTTCTGACAATAAACCCTGAGGTTATGGCTTGTGTCTAGACGTCCCACACAGCCTCATGCAGTCATAGGTGGGGCTTTTCAGAGGTGGCTGGATCTAGAGTGTGTGCTGCTAGGTTTAAGGTTGTGAGGTTGGGATTGATGCAGTGCTGGGACTAAGGGTACTAAAATTAAGGGTGTGAGTGCTAGCTGTCCTAAGGGTGGGTATAACATAAGCATAAGGGCTGCTGTTGTTGTTCCTTGCTGCTTTGCTGCCTTTGCCTGCTCTGCCATGGACTGTTTCTCCTCTGATGCCCCTCTGCACTCTTTTCTATTGTATTTGCTCAAAGAAGTTGAAAAGTTACACTCATACAAAAG
This sequence comes from Dolichotis patagonum, assembly GCA_004027295.1. Classification (NCBI taxonomy): domain Eukaryota; kingdom Metazoa; phylum Chordata; class Mammalia; order Rodentia; family Caviidae; genus Dolichotis; species Dolichotis patagonum. The sequence goes on along the minus strand of PVJX010010395.1, from coordinate 39,579 downwards.
CCAAATGGTTGATGCTTATAGCAGGTTTATAGATACTTGCCAAAATTTAAAAGCAACCAAGATGTCTTTCCATAGGATAAACTGGGGTACTGTACATTGTCAAAGATGAAAGATCCATGAAGCCCTGGACATGGGGGAGCCTTCACTGCATATCATCGTACCATGGAAGTCAACCCCAAAAGGCTGATTCCAGCTCTAGAACATTTTTGGAAAAGGAGACAGTAAAATAAATAAAAGGAAAGAAACAGGATAGTGGAAAGAGGACGAGTAACCAGAGCACAGAGGACTTAGGGCAATGAGATTATTGTGAGGTGGGTGTCTGTCTACACCCATCGAATGTAAGATCTCAGGGGCGGAGTGTTCACTGTGGACTTCAGCAATGATGCGTTGGTGGAGATTGGCCCGGAGTGACTGATGTGTGACCCTGCAGGGTGCTGAACATGCAGGGACTGTGTCGGGCAGGGGGAACATAGGAAATACTTGTATTTCCCTCTCAGTTTTGCTCTGAATTTTCAACTTGTCTAAAAAAAGAAAAAGAAAATCTTTAAAAAGCAGCAAATATGTTAAATATAAAAAAGAAAGAAGATGTGGTTCAGTCACGTTTTCATTCTGGATGCCGAGCTGTTCTAGATAGAGAGGGAATTCTTCCAGCGGAGCATCATGGTTGCTGTTCTGCCCTTAGAGATGCAGAAGCCCAGTCGAGGCTGGCCTGTGTGTCCTGCAGAGCTGCCCTTCTTGCACTCTGTGCCTTGTTATCCATGGAGATAACAGCAGTGTAAACATATGGTGCGACTCCTCAGTCAGCAGCAAGAGGCTGAAACAGAAGAACCCTTGGCTCAAATCTCCCCACAGCAACCGAGATTCACAGCCCATCAAGCAACAAATTGCCTTTGTGGGAGCCTTCAGATGCAGTGATTTGGGTACAAAGCGAATTGCTGGTGGAGCCCCAGATGTACTCGGTGGCTCTGGAGCAATGCCCGTGTGCAGGGCTCCACTCCCCCGCTGTGGTCTCAGCTCCAGACCTGCAAGTGGCTGTGACCCCCAGTGGTCTGGCAGCAGCCTGGTTTCACTGTGGTCCCAGTGTCACTGGATCTGCCAGGGTGCCCAGGAGGACTCACACGCTGTGCCTCAGGAGACACCAGGGGCCCCAGGCCAATCACAGACCTTAAAACACCTCAGTGAATCTTGGTAGCATCCAGAGATCGGGGCTACATGCACAAGGAGCCCAGGGAGAGACATGGCCCATCCTAGGGCACACTGAGCCCATCCTTATTTTTCTCTGCTGGGCCTAGTGGACTCCCCTTCCCAAAGGGGTGCCATGCCCTGACCTGTGGACCTCAGCCTGCTGTGGGCCTTACAGCTCTTCCTCTGATGCCTGGAGCAGCATGCCTGCCTGAGGACCTCAGTGATTCACCATCCATGACCCCCAAGCCAGCCTCATACTCTCAGTCCCAGCAGTCCACCCCGAAGAAGCCCTGGGCTTAGCTCCAGCCCCTCTGGGAGTCCAGCTAAGAACATGGGTGCCAATGTCCCATTTTCAGAGACTTGTGTCTTTTGGTCCAGTTTTCATGTTGGGTGTAATGCACACCTCTGCAGAGTTGGTGTCTATCATCAATGCTCTTGAGAAAAAAACACATAATGCATTATTTTTCAGTAAATTGCAGTTTCACTTTTTAAGTTCATAATAAATGGGCTGAGAAATTAAACAGTCTAAGAAATGCAGTTGTGATTCTTCACCTCTCCCCCCATGAATGTGGAGGGCACTGCAGGAGGACCTTGAGTGCTCTGCAAGAGGACTGCTCAGTCTCTGCTTTCCCACACATTTTACGGACCCAGGAATAGGTCCCCAGGTTCTCGTGGCTTTCCCAGAGCACCCCGGGTGGGCATACCACGTAGCTGCCACAAGAGCAGAGCAAAATACTGCTCCTTCCAGCACCTGCCACCGGACAGAATTAGCCTTCCTGGGCCACTCCTGTCTCAGCACTTGTTTGATCAAGGACTTCTGCACACGGCTCTGAAAGCAATGCATCCATCATCATGCAGCAGGCAGCTCCAGAAAGGGAGGCACAGCAACTGGTCATCTTTCACGTATCACCTCGCAGCAAGGGCACCTTGTGCTTCCTGAGCACGCAGCTCACGACTGCACAGCCCCTGACAGGCTGGAAGGACAAAGTCGAGGTCTTCAGAGCCTGGGCTGGGCCGTTTCCATACAGCCATCATAGCTGTGTTTGACTTAACAAATGGGTTTGTCGAGGGAAACTGCAAGAGGAGATGGCTGCAGCAGGGCCCACGTCGCATCCTCCCTGGCCTCCCTGGCAGACACTGTCTCCTTGTCATGCAGGGCTCAGCCCTGGACTGGAGGTAGCCAGTGCATCCCCGCAGGTGTGGCTCCCCGCGACCGGAGACCAGGCTCTCCTGGACTCAGAACTGGGCTTTTCTCTAGCAGATGCCCTGAATCCAAGCACTGGAACCCTGGATCTGGGGCCTGCCTCAGCCCTGTGGACACAAGCCATGCTGCCTCCCTGGGCTGTGGGGAAACCCACACTCTTTCTAAAGCACTGTGATAGGAGAGCTTTCAAAAGCAGCCCTTGAGGGTACAAGTGCGGTTTTTTAATTACTCAGACAGATGCTCATGATCATGTTTGAGAAGAGCAGGTAAAATGTGAAAGTGGGAGTGATCACTGTGGCTTAGAAACCCTTCTCCTTTGCCTTGTGTCCCAGCATTAAATTCCTCATCTCCATTAGGACACAGGCACCAAGAGACTTGCTGGGTCACAGCTTCCTCACAAACTCCTTCGCACCATCTTCTAGCCAGCTGTGCAAGTCCCCCGAGGTCCTCTGCAGCTGTGCTGTTCACAACAGGATCTTCTATTACAGACGGCTTTGGAGGGATTTTCCCCGGCATATCGTAGCCCCAGCACATGAGAGAGGAACTTTACCTCACTATTCTTTGCAGAAAGGAACACTTTTATGGACCAAAAAATGGAGAAATTTCCACAGGGACTGAGAGCTGGAATCAGGCTCCCAAATAACATTAATTTTGAAAACCAAGGATGTTCTCTCTGCACCTCTGCTCTACGTCCTCCAGGTGCTGACAGTGACTGAGCAGGAGGTCACAATAATGGAACTGCAAGCCGCTCAGGATGGCAGTCAGTTCCCAAGATGGGGGCAGGGAAGAGACCCGGAGGGCCTCGGTGTGAGGGGCACCCCAGGGCTAAGGGTGTACAGCTCAGACACTGGAGCCCGGCGCTGGCGAAGGGTATGCCGGTGTGGTGTGTCCCCAGACCGGGGTCCATTGGGTCTGGAAGACCGTGCAGGTGCTTCCACAGGGCACTAGCAGGCGGAGGAAAGAGCCTTGGGTGGCTCTAAATTCTGTGCAAACACTTGCAGGCTCTGTGCAGGCTGGCAGGGTTTACTGCTTTCAGGGAAGAGGCTGTGTGCAAAGCGGGATGCAGCACCAGGAGGAGGGGACTGGCAAGCCACAACCCTGAACTCCACCAGGTGCAGGCCGCAAGCTATTAGCAAAACAAAGAGTGAGGGACGGAGAAGGTGGAGGAGCAGGGGTGGGTGGGGAGGGCAGCATGGGGATGTGATCAGTGGGGGCGACTCACACAGCACACAGATTGTGGAAAGGCAGCGGGAATGACTCAGATGAAGGATAGTGCTGAGGTCATGGAGAACTCAGCCATTTTCCTGAGAGTAACACTGGTGAGAGGCCACACTGGCTCCATCCCTGGAGATGACTTTCCTCCTAGGGCTTCTGTCCCCCTGTAACGCACAGAAGAAGGCTTGACCTTCTTTACGCTTCCATCAAGGGAAAAATATCTAAAAACCATAATCACTGAGAATTCAGCTTCCTGTAATCAAACGGAAGGAGAGGCAGCTTTGTTACATCAGCCACTGAGGGAGCCCGAAGAGCTGAAAATGACCAAAGAGGAATGATGGAGTCAGGCGCTGCGCTACGGAGTCAAGAGCGCCTCACGCCTGTCAGACAAACTCACTCCGTAGTTCTGTCTCACCTAAGGCAGCTGCTCCACGTTCGCTGTAGCTCTGAGTCAATTACCCTCAGAACACTTTAAAATAAATGGTAAACTCGTTTCAAAATTACTGAATATAAGAGGATGCAAATTGCAGGTTTGTGGAGCAAGAGACTTGAGTTATGGGATGTTTACCATCTCTGTATTTTTTACTTCTTAAAGTTACAGGTGCCTTTTTCCTTTTGAACAGATTCTTCTGCCTGTCAGCACACACTGCGCACGTGTGGCCGTGTCATACTACCCCATGCACACGCACCGAGTGCATGACTGCTTCATGTTGGCAAAAATTTTAAAACTGTAAGACAGGAATGCTACCTGTTTGATCATGATAGAGTTGTACCCAATTAGCATGCTGTGCCCTACACATAAAGCACAGTTAAATTAATACTAATTAAGGAAACTGAGCGATATTAATGTGGAGTCATTATTTAATAAAATGAATGACTCAGAGAGATGAGTGCAAATAGAATTTTTCCAGAGCGGCTGTCCTCCTTGTCTAAGTCAATTGATCAAAGGATTCATCAACATAGCGCACTAGTTTTGCATCTGTAGTCACTAAACAAGGCGAGTCCGTGGCGGCAAATTCCTACACTGGAGGTAGGAAAAGCCACGCCCCCTGGGAGACTGACCCCGTGCAAGTGCAAGGTGGACCTTTCCTTCTGCTTCAGCTGAAACTACTCAGAGAAACTCAGGAGGAACGGGCTGACATCACCACGTCCCTCCGACCCATTCTTTTAGGAAACCTGGAGTAAACACTGACCATCCTAACACTGAATTCTCTGCAGCCTCGCCTGCCATCTTTCTATCTTGACCATGGGATCTCTGGCCTCGAGCTGAGCATGCTTGCCCCTGCGTATGCTTTTCCGCCTAAGTTTGTGTCAAAGAAAATCTGTGTCCTTTCTTTGAGAGAGAATGGCCTTGAGGGTAACCCCAGTGCCCTCCCTACCTCCCACAAGCAGGAACTCCACCTCCACACTTTGACCTCCTGCTTGCGTTTTGTGACTTCACAGGTGCCAAGATGAGACTCAGTGGCACCTGGTCTCATGCTTATGAGCATCCTGAGACAGAGGCAAATTTGAAAATATTCCCTTTGATGAGCCCATGAGCTGTACATATAGGAAAAGTCTTAAGTAATGACAACCTAAACAATCAATTTTAGTTTATTTTAAATCTTACTCATTTTTCTAAGGAAAACGGCCAGTTGAGCAAGGTGGCACCCAGGCTGTGTCTCAAAATAACAGAGTGAAGGGAGACATGATGTGGCTCAGTGATACAGAACTTGCCCAGCATTCAGGAGGCCCTGGGTTCGGTCCCCATCGGGGCAAAGAACTCTTTTTCTGATAAGCACATAAAAGTACCTGCTGCAGGGGCTGGGGATTTAGCTCAGCAGTATAAGCATCTGCCTTGCAAGCGCACAGTTGTGAGTTTGATCCCCAGGACCAAAAAAAAAAAAAAAAAGTACCTGCTGCTAACAGTGTCCTGCAGAGCCCTGCCCTCAGGCACTGTGAATCTCACCCCATATTCCAAAGTAAGTGAAGACTGTCCTGTGTGCAGCTGTGGGAGGCAGAGGGTGAATTTACCTCCTTCTCAACCCTCATGTGAGCCCATCTCCAGGACATGGTCTTCTCTCCTCACCTTCATTTGAACGGCTGAGACTCTAGTTTCAGCATTTCTGCATTTCCAACCCTACACTACCCCCTTCCTCTTACCTTGGAAATGCAGATATGTCAGTCAGTGTGATGCAGTCTCAGAAAACATCAGTTTCCCCTTGCTTTGTTTGGCTGGGAAGATTTGTGTATAGTACTGAAAGGTTTTTAGTAGGATGTGTGCCCTTCCCTTTACTAATTTAAAAAAAGAAAATCATAAAGAAGTTATGGTATTGAGATTTGTAAGAAATACTGATTTCAAGGTCATAGCTATTTTTCACACTGTGTTGGCCTTTTCTTGTTCTATTTATTTTATGCAGCATTTTGTGTACGAAGCTGCATACAACATTTCAGATACAGGAGAATAAACAAAAGATGGCCTGTCACCTGACATGGGAGTGGTATTTGCCTATTGATGTTAGAAAAAGCAATTAGTAAAACCATAGGCAGAGGGAAAAACCGGTGATAGAAATGCAGGAAAGAAACTACAGGGGAGACAGAATGTCAGTCCAAGCCTGCAGTACTTCAGAAACTCAAGGACATTCCTCTTTTGTGACACCAGTTGTCAATTTCTACCACTGATTTCCTATTTTATCTTTTTGATTCTTCTGTTTCTTAATTCACCTAGCTAAGACTTTGACAAATTTGTTGATCTTTTAAAAAAAAAATCACTGTTATTTGTACTCTATTTTTGTTTATGCTATAATACTTATTATATGCTTCCTGTTGGGTTAGGTTTTAGTTTGTTCTTTTCCTTGGGATATAAATTTAGGTTGTTGACCTAAGATCTCACTTCTTTTTAAATGTCAGTATACTCAGTACCCTAAAATTCCTTCTTAGTCTTGATTTCACTGTATCGGATACATTTTGGAATGTTGTGTTTTTGTTTTACCTTGTCCTAAGATATTTTCTAATTTCTCTGATTTTTTCTCTAACCATTTGGTTAAGAGTTTGCCTGACTTCCAGGTTTTGATGAATTTTCCAGTTTTCCTTCTGCTACTGAGTCCTAGCTTCCTTCTACTGTGCTTATATCAGACAGTCTCTGTGTACAGTTTGGGTCTTACATGTCCCTAAAGGCTTGGTCATCATCATGCGGTGCGATTGGAAGGTGATGGAACCTTGAGGGGATGGGGCTACTGGAAGGAAGTAAGGGCATTAGAGGGTGTGGTCTTGACTCTGGCTCCCCCTTCCTAACTTTCTTGGCTTCCCAGCCACCATGATGCTTGCAGCTCACTCTATTGTGTGCTCTCTCACAAGATGAGCTGCTTCTTTCCAGCCCAGAGTATTATGGCCACAACCATGGACTGAAACCTCCAAAACCATTAACCAGAATCAACCCTTCCTCTTTATAAGTTTACTATTGCTATTATTTTGTCACAGTGATGGAAAGCTAGCATATTCTATTGTTTTAATCCTTTAAAATACATTAAAATTTGTTTTGTGGACTACTAGAGGCCATTCTTGGATAATGCGTGTTTGAAGGGAATGTTCATTCCATTGCTGATGCAATGATCTCAATGTGGCCTTCATGTGCAATTAGTCTACAGTGTTGCTCAAATCCTGTTTCTTCATGAATCTCTTGTCTGGTTGTTCTACCCATTATGGAAATTTGAGTACTGAAATCTGCTATCACATGGCTATTTCTGCCTTCAATTCTGCTAATGTGTCCTTCATAATATTTAGAGGTTCTGATGTTTAGTGCATGAATATTCACTAAGAGAGTTATACTGCCAATCATAAGGGACCAAATTCTTCCTAACTGAACCATCCTAAAGAGCAAAACTAAATTAACAAGATCCCTCCCCTCCTGCTACATAAAAGAAGGGAAAGAAATCTGCACAGCAGACAAGAGTGGTGCTGCTTTTCCTCAAGCATTTGTTGGTTCTAAATAGAGACCTGAGAGCCACATAGTAAAGCTATCTCCATGCAACAGCAACAGTTGGACTCAAGGTAGCCTAACAAGGCCACTTCTTCATTTTAGGCTTCCAGCTGGGACAGCAAATGGCCATGCTCCGGCAAAATTGAGATCCAGACCTAAAACCACCCAGCCCAGGGCTGCCAGGGATTAGAGCCACTCAAGCTCCCTGGGTCCTCGCCGATTGAGAGGAGCTGAGATTTCCAGACGCAGAGCCTAAATAGCAATTAGGAGCAAAATAAAATTTTTTCACTGGAAATAAGATAGTTCAGAAACTCAAGTTGCTCCTAAATTTTTCCCATAGATGGTCTTAGTTAATATGTTTAAAGAATTAAAAAAACAAAGAGAAGTATCTAGGTCAGTAACTGAAACTATGAAAAGTCAAATAAAATTCTAGAACTAAAAAGAGATACAAAAATTGAGAATCTAAAAAATTCATTGGTTGAGTATGAAATCAAATTTAGACATAGTTCAAGTGTGCAAGGCTGGCAATATCTGTGGCTGGGATTCTGGAAGGAAAGGAAAGAATGAATAAATGAAACAAGGCAATATTAAAGAAGCTAATGGCACAGAATTTCCTGGATCCAATAAAGATATTAAGCAATAAATTCAAATGTGTCCAAGAGAGATAAATACACACACACACACACACACACACACATAGCTGTACTTAGAGGCATCTCCTAATACAACTGCTGAAAAGCAAAAAATTATAAAAGCATCTAATCAAAGAGACACTGTCCTTCAAAAACACAGTAATAAGACATATGTCTAACTTCACAGCATAAAGACAGGAAACAAGATGATGTTAAATATCTTTAAAGTGCTGGAAAAGCTAAATGCCAATCTGGAATCTACATCCAGGGAACATATCTCTTAAAACAGAAAATGGAATAGGAGCATTTGCAGACAAACCAAATGCAGAATAATTTGCCACCAGCAGACCTGCACAAATAGGTACATTAAGACCTGAGGGTCTTCCTCAGGTGTAGGAAATGTCCTCAGGTCACAGCTCAGAGAGGCAAAGAGACCTCCAGGATGGGTCCCCCCATATGGGGGCGACACCCTGTGCGTGTTAGGAAACAGAACTGTGAGAACACAGAAGAATTTAGATGACAAAGGAAGTGAAGCACAGACATAATAAACTGGTGTTAAAGAATTAATGTGGCTGTTTATGAAGGTCCTCGCTGTTCAAAATGTGAGGAAGCATACATGGCAGCCCTTCAGGGTAACAGTAAAAGCATATGTAATGCACAAGTCAACAGGACTAGAAAGAAGAAAGAAGAAAAATAGAATGATTTAAAACACGCTTAAATAATTCAAAGGAGACCAACAGCTAGCAAACTGACATATTGAACTGGTGGGACAAATAGCACATAGAAAGATGCAAGATTTAAAACCAAATCATTTCATTCAATTTAAATTCAATGAAAACTCCCAGCACAGAACAAATCTGGGAAATATGCCCTCACTTCTGCTTCCAGAAAGATGAATCAGCTCTCACGGTCCACGACCCAGCGAGGAGAGCTCACGGTGTGAAAAAGTCACCAAGTGGAGGAAGCAGCTGCCAGGAACTGGGAGGCCAGAAGCTCTGGGGCCAAGGCACTCTCAGTGGGGTGGAGCAAACACTAAGACAAGAGAAAGCCTCACCAGGAAACAAAGAACATTTTATAGTGATCAAGTTACTGCAACAACAAAGGAAATTCTAAACGTGTAGGCACCAAGTCTTACAGCCTCAAAACATATTCAGTAAATATTCACAGAGTGAAACTTGACAATGTGACAATTATAACTGGAACTTTCTGTGCATAGTTCCTAGCGTATAACACAACACAGAGAAAAAAGGCAACAGGTGTGTAACAGACTGCACGTACACCACTAACCAAGTCAATCTGACTGACACAAATAGGAGTTTGTGGGCAGTACCATGAATACACATTTCTCCAGTTATGAGTGAAACACTTAGTGAAATTGACCGTTTGCTGAAGCATAAAGTAAGCTTCACAAATTTTAAAGCTTTGTACCATACAGAATAAAGTCCCTGACCACAATAAAAGTAATAAAGGTAACAATAATAAAAATTGATAGAAAAATTGTTTTAGAAGATAAATTACAGATGTTTTAAATAATTAATGGGCCAGACAATGTCAGAATTGAAATTAGAAAATATTTTCATATGAATTATAATGAAAGTAGGATACAAAACTTGAAAGGTTATTATGTAAAGCTATGTTTAGAGAGAGATACTTGGCTTAAAATGCATAAATTAGAAAGAATAAGCCCACCAATGGCCTTACTTATAGCTCAAAAATCTACCAAAACAAGCAGACCCAAAGCAAGTTACTTCACATTAAAACTAAAGCTATTAAAGGAAGAAAGTGGTAAATATTGGATTAGATTGTAACACAATAAAAAATACCAAATATATAATGATGAAGGAGAAATTAAATATTTGTAGAGACTAATAAAACTGAAAACCATTGGTAAGTCTGACCAAGAATAAGTGAGAGAAAAAAGGGTTACCAAAATCCAGTACACGTCCTCAAAGTGTCTCTTTTTTACCCTTTTTAAGATTTTTTAATTTTCATTGGTAAGTTTGCAGTACACAGCGATGACAGTGCTCAGGGCCCTGATCCACGACACTGCATCAGACACTTCAGTCCTAAAATACAATAAAATGGTAATATAATAACTCTGAGTTCATGAAATAATTCTGATTTCATGAAATATTAAATGCAAGTTTAAAATTTAAAGTAATGCCATTTACCAAAATCCAAAAGGTGTTCTATTAATGAAATTGAGTAATTGATGTTAAACATTTTCATAAGTAAAACTACAAACCCAGTTTACACTGATAAATTTCACCAGTGTTTTAGGGAGACATAACATCGGGGTTACCCCATCTCACCTGGAAAATGGAATATAAGGTCTCATTCAACTCCCCAGGCATTCAGCGTAACTTAGTAGGTGTCTAAATCCAGGCTAGCTCTTCCCAGATCCGCACTAAAAGTCTTAATGAAAATATTAACAAACTAAAAAGACTCAGGTAAAACACAGTCAATTTAGATGGGTCAAAGACAAAATCACTTGAAGATCTTAACTGGCTTTCTCTGCAATTCGAACACAGAGCCACTCTTCATTCCACACACAGGAGGCAGCGACCTGGGAAGGAGCCACTCCACAGGGGGAGGAGATCCGAAGAGCACAGAGACCAAGAGGCAAGCGCCAGTGCCCCTTTCAAGGTGGCTTTCCCTGTGACTCAGGCACAAGGCGCGGGAACAATAGGAGATTACTGGGTAGCGAAGGCAGTGAGCATTTGTAGACACATGGATTAAAGCAGACGGAATTGCACTGCTGCGTTCACTGCACTGAGCCTGTTTTGTAAATTGGCTGTTATCTAATTGTTTTCTCAGATGATCAGGTAAAAAGTTAGCTTCAGTTTGCTGACATAAAAATTCACTGTGAGTGACTCCATCTTTACATTTATTCTAGTCTGCTGGGATTTAGTGTGGAAGCTTAAATCAGAACTATAGTCTCCAATCATTATGTGTATTCCTCAAGGACAAGGTTTAAAAACAAAAAAAAATACAATTCATTATTCACTAACATTGCAAAAAATTCATTGCAATAGATGCAGAACAACAATTTTAGTAAAGGGAGGTTTCTGAGTGTGATAGGAGATCCTATGAAAGCTCTGTAGCACACCTTGTACTTGATGGTAAGGTACTGAAATCTTTACCTCCAGGGTAAAGAGTAAGACAGGCTGCCTGTCCCCGGGCATCGCTTCAGCTTGGCCAGTGGCCCAGCTGTGATAAGACAAGAAAAGGAGGTGATATTCACAATGCGAGGTAGAAGATCACCACTGTTTTTGCAGACCAAATCTTCAATATAGCAATTCCAAAAGAATTTATGTTAAAATTCCAAAACCCATAAAGAACTGGTTAGAAAAGAGAAGTTTTTACAGCCATAATAAATTACAATATCAAAACCCTTAAACTCCCAAGAATAAAGCCAGTAAAGGACATGGAAGCCTTTTTTTTCTTTTCAGGAAAGAGAAAACATTGTTAAACAGAAAGATGTTCCCTGTTCATGGATTTGAAAGCTAAATATTACAAAAAGGTTAATACTTTGCAATGAATGTGTTAAGTTCATTCTGCTATAACCACAGTGCCATCAAGGATTCCTCCTGTTTTCCTTTGCCTTTTTCTTTCTTTTTTGCTGGTGTCTGTGCCTAGATCCCCCGAACAGGTGCACAGTGAGGGCCCAAAGGAATGAGACAAGCGGCATGATCTTTAGGGATCCAGGAGGACTCAAATCCTCTGCAGAGCTCGTAACTCTGCTGGCCGCCGGCCGACTGACCCTGGGCAGCCCGTATTTAATCAGAAAAAGCAAAGAGTTGAGTGGACAATGAACGAAACCTGAGCAGGACCTTGGGCGGGGTTCAAGGACCGCTCACAGCAACAGACGATGCTAATTAAGGAAAACCACCCAGAAAGTCTCCAGGTGGCCTCGGCTGTGGCCTATCTTGTCCCCTGAGGAGTCTCCTCCTTCTCAGTTCAGCCATGCCTGGGCCAGGCTACAGCCCTACACGTGTATTCAGCTTCAAGGGCTCCAGCATATCCCTCTCTTTTGCTTTGTTGCTACGCGGGCCGGGTGGTAGCTGAAGCTGGGGGAGCTGTGTTGGGAGAACTCCCACGATTAACTCCGCACAGTCCATCAGTCCATCACAGCAGTCAGTTCCCAGCGTAGCCAGCAACTGTCAGAGGGTGTCAGCGATCCCAGCTTCCCCCATAGCCAACATGTTACATGGCACTGGACCTCCAGAGGCCATACCTTTCTGCAGGAGGTTCACAACCAAGCTAAGGTGAGACCTGCATGAAATACAATCAGCTTCTTACTTGCTCTCGAGGTCAGTTAGGTCTCCTCGGGAGTTATCTTAGAACCGTGCACGGCACCTCTCGGCTCTTCTGCCGGTGTCAGCCATCAGGGTGAGTCATGGCATTGCTTGACCAAGTTGCTTTCTGTGAAAGCGTGGGAGGCTTTTCTCCTGGTGACTCTTAGGCACACCTCACATTGAAGATCACTTTCCTCTGGTCTCATCATCTTGATCAGAAGACCAGGGACTCACTGAGTATCTCAGGATGACGCAAGCAGAGGTTCTTTTATGTCCTGGGTCCCCACTGACCTTGAAGTGCTGGGGCCAAAATATTGGCTGTCCTTTTAGCCCATCCATGTCTCTAATTTTTCGTCTCTAAACCTTAGTTGTTGAACATTCAGAAGAAAATTGTTATCAATGTAGTATATTAGAGGCAGTAAGCTTAACATTACTATCTTACCTAAACATGAAGTACCTTAGAACAGCAAATGAAGCCTATTTTCTACTATCCATGGATATTTTAACATTTGAATACTTACAAAGTGTTAACAGTTACGTATTTACACAGTAAATCAGGAATCAAAACCGTACATATTATTGTATCATGACAATTATGATATTCTTGCAGTAATCTGAATTTCCATTTTGACATGAAATATTCCTTTAAGTCAATCACCCTTACACAAGAAGCTTCTCTCCAACTTACTGACCTTTAGAGGAATATGACTCTCACAAGTCTTTGGTAAGAGCAGAGGTCTGAACAGGAAACAAAAGTGTTACCGTAAATAATCCCGTTTTACAACCAGCGAGACCTAGGCATCCAGAACCATGACTATATCCAACACTTCACGAAGTGGATAGCAATCAATGGTCATAGTCATATGAAACCTTTGCACAGGCATCTTCGAGCCAGAACACTTACTGTATTATTTATTTTGATAATGACCAATGTGAACATATAACAATAATGTGTTTTATAACTCTAGCTGGGCTGTCTCCCATAAGGCTATGAAGATCACCGAGGTCTCTGATCAATAAACAAGAACTGGTTGAAAAGCAGCTGCTTTCTGATTTATAAGAGTCCGGACCAACAATCCCAACCCTAAGGGACTTTGTTTATTAATCTTATTTTTCTTTTATAAATAATGAGATTCTCAAGACCATGACAAATAACATAATATGTTACACTTACATATTACACTTACATATCCAGTCTTTGTGTTATTTGGAACAGCTGGCAAACAAGGTGAAAGCATGCTTTGTAAATTCACAGTCCAAACAAATGTTTGATCAAATGATCCAAAAATGCAAAAGGAAAAGAGTAAAACTGTTGAGCTCAAAATAAAAGGAAGGAACAGGTATTCACAGAGTGGACAAGTGGACAAACATGGACAGATGATCTATACAGACTCAAACAGACACAGAAACAAGCACACAGCCCGTTGGGGCCCATGAGAACTCTCCACGTTCCCCAGGGCTGTTTAGGTACTGGTACCATGCCCCTTTGCTAAACTGGCTCACCTCCTACACCCCGTGCTCTCAGTGCTGGACACCTGTGCACCTCCAGCACCCCATGCCCTCAGGGCATTTCCCAGATGCTCCCTGCCACTTGGGCACGCTTGTATGGGCATTTTTGCTTTCTGCTTTACACAAGTGAACAATCACTAGATCAGCAATTCCCAGCAACTGCTTAGAAACAGACTGGACAAACAGACAACAGATACATGGACAAACTGACAAACCTCTTACAAAATCAGAGTGCATTCAAACACATCCATAACCAAACTGAATTACAATAACTTCTTGCAATTTAGGATCTACAACTATAAATCAACCAGTCGGATTTGTTATAGGCAGATTAGCAGAGATCTCGTATGAAAGGATCTTGGAAAGGGCTGTAGGGCTTCTGCAAGTAAAGGGAAAATCCTTGCGGTCATGGGACGCTAAGGTCCTCATGGTGGGTTGCAAAAAGCATAAGAACAAAATATAAGCATGCATTAAGAAGTTCATTGTCAATGTGGTCAGTACAGCTGCAAAAAGCTTTTCAGGAGTTGGTTCCTCTTCAGATGCACAGAGCAAGTCTTGTGTAGACTGGATCAGGCCTGTATATCACACCAGTCACTGGCTGAGCAGTCATCATCCTGGGTCTCTTCTGAAGTGGCTGGGCTTGACTCAGGGGGAGATGAAGCTGTGGAATTGGGTTGTGCAGCCCGTGGTGCCAACTCGCTCCGTGCAGGGTGAACGCAGTGGGCAGGAGTCCACACAGGGCCTGTTGGGGATAACACAGAGGCATCCCCTCCTCCCCAGGTCAGCAGGGGCACCGCCCCCCAACCTCACCTGGGTCTGGGGGGCATTTCGTACAATACAAAAGGCTTTGGCACAGGTTCATCCCGGGGAAAATGTATTTGAACTGGGGAAGAAGAAAGCCTTGTTGGGAAAGACAAGTGATTTAAAGTAAATCATCGTGGACAAAATAGAAGAAACCTGTGCAGGGGTGGGTTTCCCCTCTCTAATTGTTTAAAGAGAAGAGTTTTGAGTATATGATGAGCTTGTTCAACAATAGCTTCACCAATGGGTTATAGGGGATCCCAGCTGCATGACAAATTGGCCATGTGGAACAAGAGGACACAAAAGCCTGTGAGTATAGGCTGGACCATTGTCAGCCTTAAGGAAGGAAGGTACACCCAGGACTGCAAACGCGGCCAGCAGATGTTGAATTACATGTTGGGTTGATTCGCCACCAGTGGCAAAGCCCAAATGAAACCAGAAAAGATATCAACAGAAACGTGAAGAAGTGAAAAAGGTTTTAAGGAAGAACAAGGTGTGACGTCTGTTTGCCAAAGGTCACTGGAGCAGAGGCAGGAGGGTTGACAGCATCTAAGGGGCAGGAGTGAGGTGTGGCAGCACAATGGGAACAGGCAGAAATAATAGCTTTAGCTTCAGAAAGGGGAACATGAAACAATTTATGCCAGGAATTGGTGGATTGGTGAACAAAGGCGTGGCTTTCTTCAGTATTATCAGAAAGAGGGTAAAGAATACACAGTGCTTGATCACCAATAGCATTATCTTGTTGTAAAAAGCCAGGCAGCGATTGATGGCTGAGAACGCATAAAACAAAAAGAAGGCACGATGAGGGCAAAGAGCCTGTAAATGTAAGTAAATGTAAAAAAAGAGACATTAGGTGCGCATAGGTGTGCATCTATTGACATAGGAGAGAGAACAGCGGAAGATAAGGACAACATTACATACATATAAACAGTCAGTAACCAAGGAAAGGGCAAAACCTGCAAAGCAAGGGTTACAGCAGGTAACGCACTACATTGAGCAGGGGTTTGCGGCAGAGAACACAGGCGTTTCCAAGTGTTATCAACAAACTACGTTATAAGTCCATGATGGGGGATCCACCAGTGAAGACAGTGAGGGCGCCCTTTAAAGGGGTGTGAGCCAAACAACTCTGAAGAGAAAAGGGAAGTAGGGTAAATAGAGACAAATGAGGATCACGGCGCATATGGAAACAAATGGAACCAACATAGTCAGCCAAAGCGACTTGCAGAGAAACAGTAGAGGACAGCAAAAAGGAGAAGTCAGCTTTGGTAAGTGGTATGACAATATCAGTTAAATCAATTGCAAGGAGTATACGTGCTCAAGTATGTCCTCGAGAGATGAGAGAGGAAATGGCATTGACAATGGGAAAGAAAGCACTGCCAGGTGAGTGGGCAGAAACAGAAACACCAGCTCCAGTGTCTAGCAAACCTGAAAAGGACATGTTGTCAATAGTGAAAGAGAGGCTTGGGAGTTGGTCTCCCAGGGACATAGCCGCAGCCACCACAGTAGAGCCAAATCCTTGATTTCCATGAGTGACATCACAAGCTTTAGAGGAGACATAGGCAAAGCAACTGAACTACAGAGTCAGAAACATTTAGTTGAATGAGTAGGAGAGACCACAACTGAAACAACAACATTCCAATGTAATCAGCATCCATGACGTCGGGAATCACCAAAGTGCCTCTTTGATGCATGTGAGCAGGGAAGAACTAGGTCAGCTGTCCCAGGAGGTAAAGGATCATGAAAAGTAGCAGGAACCTTATAAACCATACCAGGCATTTCCAAGGCAGTAGCAGGTTTCATATAAATATTTTCTAAAGCATTTTTGCAGTCTTGGTTTGCATATTTGGATGCTAATTGCTTTAACAAGATAGAGGCTACTGCTCTATTGTCCACCTGGCATTCAATAGCTTGATTTAATCTCTCTGTAAAGGTAAGGAAAGATTCAGTGGCCTCCTGTTTAATAGTACTAAAGGAACCTTGAGTGTTCGCTGCTTCAGGGGTTCTTTTCGAAGCTTTTAAAGCAATTTGAGCCATTCGAAGATGAGCTTGGGGGTGGCAACGAACTTGTTGGTGAATATCTGAGAAGCTCCCTCTACCTGTAATTCAGTAGCTCCTACAGGAATATTGTGATCTAAATTATCTATAGCTTGTGTGTCCGCAGCATCATTATATTCTTGAGCCATACCCAATAGTGGGTTGGAGTAACAATAGTACACTGAGGCTTGCCAATCGAAAGGGGCTATTTCACAGCCGTGACCGATACCCTCAGTAGTGCCAATTACAAAAGCACTTTGAAATCCCTTTTCCTTCACAGCCTTTTTTAATTCTTTAAAAACAGTATTGCAAACTTTCAGAGCAGGGCTCTTGTCTTTGATGCAAAACAGGACAAGCAATTAATTGCCCGTGTTGTTTAGCTTCCTGGGCAGCTTCTGCATGGGAGTTAGAACTGGCAGGGAGTTGCCAAGGTTTTACAGGGCTCACATCTTGCTGGGGCAGCAGCGAGGGGGTAGAAGCACACGGGGATGGTGTAGAAGCAGCAGAAGCAGCACTCCCAGGAAAACCGGGAGGCTGACCATTCGGTGTTCCACCTGTTCGCCTGCCAAATGTTGTCACAGCATCCCAGCAAAGATACCAGGTGTGCAAGACAGAGCCAGCTCAGGCTCCTCATGCAGCAGTTCGCCTATCTTGTCCCCGTCCTCCACAAGGAGCGCACCCCCCCCCCAGGATACCAAGGACAACGATCATGAATTTCCTGCAAGACTTGCACCAAACTAGACTCGGAGGAAATGGGCCCGCCTTCTTAAGAAGGAAATGCAGTTCTGCTTTGTTTCTGCTGCGCTTCAGACAGGGGATTCCCCATGACTTACCTGGTGAAGGATTGTCCAGAGAAAATGAGGTAAGGTGAAACAGATGCGTGTCGGGACCGTGTTGCACCCCAGGAACACAGCGAAGGTAAGTCACCCTTCACAGCAGACGTCTCCACTGCAGTCCCTGTTTGGGCACCAAGGTGTTGGGCTCTGTGCCTAAGATCCCCAAACCCCCAAACAGGTGCACGGCAAAGGTGCAAAGGAATGAGACACGGCCTGGTCTTTAGGGCTGCAGGAGGAGTGAGATCCCCGGCAGAGCTCCTAACTCTGCTGGCCAGCTGGCCACTGACCCTGGGGAGCCCGTATTTAATCAGAACAAGCAAGCAGTTGAGTGGACAATGGAGGAAACCTGAGCAGGAGCCTGAGAGGGGTTCAAGGACCCCTCAGAGCAACAGACAATGCTAATTAAGGAAAACTGTCCAGAAAGTCTCCAGGTGGCCTCAGCTGTGGCCTATCTTGCCCCTGAGGCGTCTCCTCATGCTCAGCTCAGCCATGCCTGGCCACATCACAGCCCTGCACTTGTACTTAGCTTCAATGGCTCCAACACTTTTTCTTTTTCTCCTTCCTTGTTTTCTTTCCATGACAAATGAATTCCAAAATTTAGGTAAAATGAAAAAACACATGTCCCTGTTTTTGCCTTCTCTTTTATTGCAGAACTGTAACCTAGCTGCCTTAACTTCTTATCATTAGATGCCTAAATATAAGATAAGCAGTCATGTTTAAATTTATACACTGAGGGACAGACAAAGAATGCTCACGGCACGTTGCGCGGACAGCTGATGCTGTGGCCGTGTAACAGACAGGACAGATGGTGAATCCCTCCCATGGGAAGGGACTCGCGGTTGAGATGAACAGATTCCTGCTTTACAAAACAATATGGATGAATCTCATCACTATACCGTTCAGCAAAGGAAACTATTTACAGAGAATACAGCAAGCGAATAAATTTATGACCCTCTAAACTTCATACACTGAAATCTTTGACCCAGTGTGATGGTGCCAAGATGTAGGACCTTGAGGGAGGATTGGGCCATGCAGTGGACCTGCATGATGGGATCTGCAGCCTATGGAACAGGCCCGCAGCTCTGCCTGGTGCCTTCCACACTGTGCAGGCATGGCAGGAAGACCCTATCTGCGAGCCAGGGAGCAAGTCCTCTCCAGATCTGCCAGATTCCAGACTTCCAGCCTCCAGAACTGTAATAAGTTCCTGCTGTTTATTATCCACACAGCCTCTGCGATTTTATTACAGCCAGCAGAACTGCCACAAGATTATTACAAAGCTTCAAAACCAGAGCTGCTCCCCTGCAGGGTTAAACATCAGGACACAGCTGTGTTTGGAGAACTGGTCGAGTAGGCACCTGAAGGGTACGAAAGGTGACATTAGCATCCTGCCTGGCATTGCTAGGTGAGGTGGTCCCGAGGAGGCTGGCAACCTGGGCATAAAGAATTCATCGAGATCAGAGTAAAGACAAGAGTTTCTTTAGGTCAGATACACTGTCAGGAGGGGCAACGGGCAGGACAAGGGGACATCTGGGCACGGAGCAGGGGCGGTGCTGCTCTTAGAGAAGTGTGTGCTGAATGGATGCACAGGGCAGCGCGAGCCCAAGGACATGGGGAGGACATGCGAGGGAGGACAGGGCCTTATGGTCTTTGTCTCCTTTGGGCCAAGGAGGCAGGTCACCCTACAGTAACACAGGCCAGGGGCACGGGGTGACACAGCGGTCACACTCCTTACAGGAGGTGGCTGCACTGTGGTCAGCTTCTAAACAGTCCACCTGGGAGCAGAGCTTGTGACCAATCCAGGGTCGCTCAGAGGCTAGGATGGCCTCGTCCCAGCTCCCTAGTGCCACGGTTATTTTATTTCTTGGTATGAGTGAGTCCACGTGGCTGAGTTCACATACTTCCTTTACAGTAAAGTGTCTAAAAGTAAGCGCGATCTGCTAGATTTTGTGCTGATCTAATAATAAAATTACATTTTCGGGGTTTGGGTTTCTGTGAGTCTAGTGGCCAAAACCTGTCACCCAGTTGGAGTTCATGCAGAACAGTTTAGGAGTACTCAGAAGAGGAAAACCACCAAGCCCTGGAAGGCATGCTGTGAGGGAGCCGCACTGCACTTCAGCAAGGTTGCGAGGCCTCTACGTCACAGGGATGTGGGGTTCTGTGCTTGGGGCGCAGGGCTCTGAGTGAAGCGGGCTTTTAAGGCAAGCCGAGGGATGGGCTGAACGGCAGCGCGGGGTGAACTGCAGCTGGCTGTGCCATGGGAAATGATTACAGTGATGGGGGACCGATGCCAATCAGGGAAGGCTTCTGCTGACAGGCTGGGGGACCTGGATTAAGATTCAGATGGATCATCACACGCTGGGCTTAAGAGCTCCGCAGGACAACGAGGTATCCGCCCGCTGAACAGGGGCTCTCGGGATAAAACGACAGGCAAATCTGACCAGCAGACACTTACTAGGGAGAGGCCTCATGACCCGCGTGGGTCCACAACTAAAGCTAGGAACAGAAAGTGGACAATCCTGCTCTGCTGCCGCACCCAGGAGCACGGCATGTGTTCCCCGTGCAAGCCGGCAGTGCTGAGAGGACGCTGGGCACATGGACTGCAGTGATCACTACACACAGCATGTGGCGGGGCGCCGCGGCCTCAGAGCAGCGGACCCCCAGCCGGAGGAGGCACAGCTGCACCAAGGCTGGGCACACTCCTTTAGGCTCTGCTGGGTGAGCTTGAGACCAGGGCTGTCGCAATGCCACCTCTGGGATCCTGCTGGTCCCCACCGCCTGGCTGTGCACGTGGCACACCCAGGGGTGGCCGGGAGGCTCACAGAACGTCTGATGTTTCTCCCCAGGAGCTGTGCGAGCCCCAACAAGAAATCTCTCCGGGGAGCTGGGCCCTGCCGGGCACCAACTCCTTGCCTTCCCCACCCGGGCCCAGAATCAGCCTATGTCCGGCACCGGGCCCAAGTGCCTGGATAACACCAATAACATCTGTAAGATGAGGAGGGACTGCTAGAGAAAATGATGGCACACGAGACCCCAAAATAAGAGGCGTGCTCAGAATAAATGATGAATGCTCAGAGTTTAAACATTTTTCACAGGAAGAGACACCGCGATTGCTCCCCCTCCGAATCCTCCCTTTGGTCTGAACACGCTTCCGCCGCGGTTCCTGCCGCTCCCGGAGCAGCTCCCGAGTCCTTTCCCGACTGTCTTTACAGGTGCGATCGGAAACACAGTGGATGCTGCCGGCGATCACTACCCAGTGCAGACGAGGTCTAAAAACACGACAGGGGAAGACTTCAAGTCGTTCAGGACATCGAGGCAGCCACTGTCACCGAAAGCCATGTCCTGACGCAGCAGTTTCGGCCCTTGCACCCACAGACTTAAGCTCTTTGTCCTGGGGGAAGAATTCAGTGCAGACCCACAGCCACCACGAGAAGGCCCAGCTGGGAATCGCTATGATGCAGGTTCGGGTGAGTCCCTCCTTCAAGCGGGAAGTCGTCTGCAGTGCTGGGGCCTGCTCCGGGTGTGAGCTTGGATGCGGAGTTATCCGCGATCCAAAGAGCTGGGGTGAGTCTGATGCTTGTTGCTATTTTACTCAGAAGTCACTTTGGAATTGTGAAGTGTCTTCCTGTCCCTTTTATGTGGTCAGTGCTTCTGCAGGGCCTTCCCTACACGTAGGCAATTTAAAAAGAAAATTTGAGAAGATCGAGCCTTAATTTGAACCAGGCCCCAGCCCAATGGGGAGGATCTTTAGGGAACATTTACTTTCTGGTACTACCCAGCCATGTGCAGTCTACAGCAGCCCTGTGCCTTGTCCTGGAGTCAGGTGGCCGGGTGGCTGGTACCAGGAGGGACATGCACTGAATTCAGATTAAGGCAATTTCAAATTTTCCCATTTCCAATTTTTGTCTATGAAATAAAGTGGTAGTAAACAGACCAACAGGGGAAAACCTGTAACAAACCTGCGGAAACACAGGCATGTCCCCCAGAGCAGCAGAGGAGCAGAGGGGGACAGGGCACCCCCTGGGCTCGGGTGGGAGGGAGACCAGGGCCTCGGGGTCTCCCAGGTGACAGCCACCTTGGACTGTCCCCTGGTCAGGGCTCAGACCCACCCTCTTCTCTGCAAGCTCTGCCCTGGGTAGGAGGGGCTGGGGAGGCTGCTGGGGCTTCCTTCCTTCCTGCCGTGAGCCTGGGACTGAAGCCTGCTGACCCCCAGACCCACCCAGGAAGGGGGGTTAAAGAGGGGGATGGAAATGTGCAAACAAAGAGGAATTGAGCTGTATCATGTGGAGATGTAATTCCTATAATGATTGTGATCATACGGACACCAAAACTGTACCAGTAAACAAATAAAAAAGCAAGTGAGAAAACCCTTACTAATATGGTGCAAAGTCTGGAAGCTCCGAAAAATACAAATATATAACCTAAATCAACAATATCAAAACCAGCAAAGTCATCAAAATTAGATTTTTTGAATGTACCAATATCAAAGTACTGAGGAACAGTCTCACCAGAAGGGAGGACAAGGCCCAACGAACGCGGAAGACACCTCGGTCTGCGGAACAAAGAACTAATCCCACGCTGAGTAAGAAACAGGCCGAAGGTGCAGACCGAGAAACAGGCCAGAAGGCAAACCGCAGACTCAGGAGAGGACCTGGGAGTGGCGCTGGCTCCTGTGTGTCCCCACCCCTGTGGCGGCCCTGTGCCCTGGAGCGGGGCAGTTGGTGCCACTCCTGGGCCAAGGCAGTGACAGCCCACGCTTGGTTCTGCACACTCGCCACACTGCCAGAGCACCCCAGGGGACCCCTGTTGCCGAAGACGTGAGGACAGCAGGGTGGGCTGAGAGCTCACGCGGAGCCCGCAGCTATGGGGCGGGTGACGCGGGAACACGCACGCGTGACCCCGCGCCTGGAGCGCGCGCCGTGGCAGTGCAGGGCCTGGCCCAGCCTGCTTGGTCGCTTTCGGTCCCTGCTGCCACTCAGGCTGCGGAAGCAGAGGAGCAGGAGGGCCGACAAGACCTTGGAGAAGACGCCAGGTTCCTCTGCTGGAGGTACCGTGAGTGATGCAAATCCTGCAGCACACAGCAGTGAAAAGGTCCGGTGTGTTGTGACGGGGTCAGGGTGCACATTCGGACACCTTGTGCACGAGTGCGTCAGCGTGAAAGGAGGCTATTTATCGCAGCATTGTTTCTAATAGGGGAAAATGGAAACGACTTTCCTGTCCCTCAACAGCAGGTCAGCTGCATAAATTCATGGTACGTTCATGTGGGACAGCGTGCAGCCGTGGAGGGAGAGAGGAGCGCTCTCCAAACAGGAGTAGAAAACGTAAGCCACGAGCGTAGGACAGCTATGAAGAGGAAGCTCGGTGTGTGTATGCGTGCGCGCGCGCGCGTGTGTCTGTGTGTGTGTCTGTCTGTCTGTCTGTGGTCCTGCATCACTTACCACTGGGAAGCCATCCTGATAAACGTACAAGGAGGCAGTTTTGCCGTTGTCCAAACGTCAGAGTGTGCTTACAAAGACTCAGGTGCCTGCAGTGGATGATGGAACCTCGTGGTAACGGCTGCTAAGAGAATCACACGGTTTTTCCTGTTCAGGATGCAAATGCAGTGGGTCAGGTTAGTTGATTCTACAGTGTGAACCAGCCTTGCCCGGCTGTCAAATCTCCCCTGAACGTAGTGTATAATCTTCTCGACCTTTTTTGGATTCAAACTGTTAATATCTGGTTGGGCATTTCTGCCTGTGTGTTCATGAGGGACATTATTCTTTAGTTTTCATTTTGGCAGTGTCTTTTTCTGGTTTGGGTAGAAGTGACAGTGGCCACATAGAGTAATTTAGGAAGTGTGCCCTCTGCTTGGCTCTGACCACAGATGATCATGGAGAATCGGTCTCCTTCCTTCCTTGAATAGGCTGTATTGTTCAGCAGTGAACTCTTTGGGGCTAGCCTGGTGATGCGGCTTGCATGTTAACCCGATGGAATATTTTATACAGATATGACCTTATCCAGATTTATGCTTACCTTGTGCAGAGCTTAGTAAAGTATGTGTTGATTCTGCCTTTTTTTAAGTGACCTGGTTCATTTAATCAAGGATACTGATTTTGCAGGCATAGGACTTGTCGTAACATTCTGTTATACCTGGTACGAGTCATAGAATCAGTAGTATTCAGCTTTCAATTCTGATATTAGAAGTTTATGTCTTCCCTCTTTATTCTCAGTCTGGCTACAGGTTTATCAATTACATTGATTCTTTAAAAGAAACAGACTTTGGTTTTGTTGATTATCTCTTTTAATATCCTGTTTTCAATTTTGTTGAATTCTCTAATTTTTATTTCTTTTTTCTGATAGTTTTCAGTTTCTATTATTCTTTTCTTCTCTAATTCCTGAGGGAAAAGCTTTGATACTTTGCATCTTTCATCTTGTTGATGTCTAACACACTGCTTTCATTACAAACCACAGGTCTGATAGATCACATCGTCCTTTCATTTAGCCCAAAATACTTTTACATTTTTATTGAGGCCACTTTTTGCCTGATATTATTTACAAATTTATTTTGTAATGTCTAAACAATTCAGGGTTTTCCAGATGTCTTTCTGTAATATTTTAATCCCGTTGTGTTGTGGAAGCACACATATTAAGGTGCGCTTTATCACTTGGAATGCCATCTGTCTTGGTGAACACAAGTTTGCAGACAGTGTGCATCCTGCTGCTCATGGAGGAAGTTGTCATAGATGTCACGTATGCGTCACTGAATGATGCTGCTGTTGGGCTGAGCTGTGTCTTCACTGACTTTGTGCCTATTGGATGCATCCTTTCCTGACACAGAGGTATCCAAGCCCTCAGCTATCAGAGCGGGTGCTTCTATTTCTCTTTATAGTTCTAGGCTTTGTGGCATGTGTTTGGATAATTTTCTGTGAGACACATCCACATTAAGGGTAGTTAGAACCCCTTTATCATTATGCACTAGCTCTCTTCCTCTCTGATCTGTTTCTTTGATGCAATGTCTGTTTCATCCAAAATTAACATAGCTACTGAAGCTTTGTCTTTATTAGTGTTTTCATGATACAGCCTTCCCCATCCCCTTTTATTTTAATCTATGTGTGCCAAACTTTTAGAGAGGGTTTCTCATAGGCATCGTGCAGTCAAGTCTTTTCCTTTTTTTCTTTAACCTTCTTTATAACTTTTAAAACTAGTGTCTTCATTAGTTACTTTTCTCATTGCTAAGCTAAAATACATGCCATCCAAAGCTAACGGAGGAGAGATATATTTAGCCCACAGTTTGTAGAGGTTTTAGTCCATAATTGGCTGCCTCTAAGCAGGGTGGCTTCACAAAGAACATTTCATGGTGGGCAGAAGACAGCAAAAGCAACAAGGAGAGCTTAATAACGTATTTCTACCACTTTTATATTGTGTCTAGACTGTTGGGATTAGGGCAGTACCTATCCAGTCAGTAGACTGATCTAGCAGTCACCCACCTGGATTTCAGCCCCTTAATCCCAGAATTGCACTACAGGTCAATCACACACCCTAGATTCAACCACCTCCAAAAAAGCACTATGATTGCATGAAGGTATGTGGGGGGACATCTAGATATAACTCGTAAGATTCTGCCCCTGGCCCCTCAAGGATTCATGTATATCCCTTTATGCAAAAGGCATTTAGTTCATTTCTAAGAGTTGCAGAAATCCTAACAGTTTCAGTATTTCTGAAAAGTCCAAGTCCCAATTCTCCCAAGAATAAAGTCAAACTCTTAGCTGTGAGCCCCTGTACAAATGGAAAGAAAGTTAAACACTTCTAACATTCAATGGCACATGATATATATTTCCATTACAAAAGTTACAAATAGGGGGATACAAAGGAATGAACCAAAGCAAGTGCAAAATCCAGTAGGGCAAATAGTAAGCCTTGTATTCCCATGTGCAGGATCTGAGGCAATCTGTGGCAAGATATGAACTCCAAAAGTCTTGCATGGCTCTGACCCTACAGCACTTCTAGTGGTTGTAGATCCCTTGACTGTTCTCTTGGGCTTGCTCTGCTCCCTACTTGCAGTTTTTCTCAGACTATCCATGTTCCTGGCTTCTGGAAATTTCTGGGGTCTTCACTGCACCTGTGGCTTCACACTCACAGATTCATACTTTGCCCACTCAGGGGCACACTGCCTGACCTCCCAGGTCCTCTGAAATCTAGGTGGAAGCCTTCCTGACCCCACAACTCTTCCATTCTAGATACACCAAAAACCAATACCATGAGGATGATGCCAGGGTCTCTGCCAGCAAGACCAGTATCCAGGTGTCCCTCTGTCTTGGCTGTAGGGGTCAAGCGCCTGGATTGCTGAGCACTTGGAATCCAATACTGAGGAACAAGTTCTCTGGGCTACTGTTTTTCTGGGTTAAGGCATTCTGCAGCTTTTTTTCTCCAAGCATTCTTCCACCTTTGCAATTTTGAGGCTGCAAAGGGTAGAGTCCTGCTGCTTCTTCTGATACCTTCAGGCCATCTTTTCTATTCCTCACTGCTTCTCAGCAGCTAAGTTCTCTCACACTCTGTCTTTGCAGCCCACAGCTTTACTGGAGCTTCTTTTCTGGCCAAACTGAAAACATCTTCAATCACTCTGCAGGCCTCTTTGCTTTTAAATTCTCAGTATACATCTGGCTAAAAGCTCCTAACAACAACCATCCTCAGCAACAGAGAGGACTCAAGCTCCTCTGAGGAAGATTTTCATATCATGAAGATCAGCACAACAAGCTTCTCTGGGAAAATCAACAGCACACCATCTTCCCCTCCAGGTCTCCTTTTATGCCATTTTGGCAACAATCCTCAGTGGGTCTTCTATACCCAGAATCATGCTGACTCAGTCCAGCTAATTGTTCCAAAATGACCATCAATCCACCACAATGTCCTTAAGCCAATCACATTCAAAATTATTATGAGTACAGTTGAATTTACACTTTCCATTTCCATTTGTAGCTGTTTGCTACTCATCTGTTCTTTGGTTCTAATTTGAACCTTTTCTGACTCTAATTGGGCATTTTAAGATTCTGTTTTCCCTTTGCTAGCATGTTGGGAGCTGCTGAAGCTGAAAATTGACTTAGGGCATGACTCAGACATGACCCTACCAGCAAACAAAGAGCTCCCGGTCAGTTGCTACAGCCCAGGAAAACACCAAGCCCCTAGGCAATCCAAGCAATGCATTGCTAGGCAGAGGGGCTGAAATTGATATCATCTTTCCCAGTATATAAATAAAGATGCTACCCTGGTTGAGCAGTTCCTTTCCTCCCATCAGGAGGATAAGGGCTCCACCTGCCCCCAGCTTTGTCTTTTCTTTATTTTTCTCATCCTCTGTCCAGTCCTTAACCCCAAGAACCGCAGGAGCTGCATTTGGGTCCCGGCGTATGGTGCCCAAACAGGGATGGGGTAAGAGATTGAGGGCGAGGGGACACTGCTCATGTGCGTACAACTAGGGGGAGAAGTACATTGGTACAGGTCAGTAGTCATCACTGGGGTGTACTGATATTGGCTTCATCAGGTGTAAAGAGTGGGGCATTGAAACTCCCTTATTCTCTAGGGCCAGTTATAAAGAGGCCTGAGAGGAACCTTCCCCTGAAAAGAAAAAAGAAAAAGTATATTGATTATGTCAGATGTCTAACTATGGGACAAACTTATTCAAAAAACTTACAAATGTATAAGAAACTGTTTGTTGTATGCTTAATTCCAGTATTTATGTTCCTTCTGTGGATCTGGATTAGACAGGGTCTTAATAACCTTAAGTTTCTTGAGACAATTACAATAGAACTGGCTCCAGGCACTGTTTCAGATTCAGGTCCGGAGTAGGGAACAGATGGCAGCATGGCCACCGCCCTGATTAACTGAGCCACTAACTGTCCATTCAGCAAAACCTTCAACTGTCTGTCCAAAGTGCAGAGGACGGTATCATTGGGCCACTTGATGTAAATTCAAAACTGTTACAAAAGAAAAACTCCCAGAAGGGTCTGCGGCAACTCTGCCAAAAATTAGGGGTACAACAGCTCAGACAGCTTCCCCAAGATGGCCTGGCCCTGCTTGGCCCGGCAGGCTCCTAATAGTTAGGGTAATATGGTCCTGATTTGTGGTTTGCTGATTCCCATTTACAAAATGCTCTTACAAAAGACAATTTCAAATAGTACAACAACAACTAACCTTTAAAATTTTTTAAAAATTCAACATTTGGCTTTCACTAGCTGATAACAGGCTGGATCCAGCATATCACTGTCTCACTATGGCTTAGTAGTGGGTCTTGATATGTGGTAATGTAAATTCTCAAACCCCATTGTTTTTTACAAATTGTTTACTACAGGGGTACTTGCTTCAAATTCATGATTAATGTAACTCTACGTTTATTTAGGTCCCTTTTGCTTTCTTAAGTCCACTTTAGTTGTCAATAGACTGACACTACACAGCTTGCTAAATTTCTTGAGTTTGTCTCCAAGAAGAAGAAATTGTAAATTTACATACTTGGGAGGAAACTAAAAAAACAGCTAGAGCAAGACTAGGAAGAAAACAAACTAACAGAAATCAGCTGGCCCTCTACAGATTTTAAAGGGTTATTTAATAAAACTTTACTGCTTTCTACCCCTCCCACTACTTCTCACAGGCCCCCAGGCAGGGGAGGGTACCAAAGCCTCCACCAGCCTAGAGTTAGGCCCAGGCAAGGAAGGTAAAGAAACAATGTTACTTGTTTCAGCTGCAAGGAGAAATCAGGGTTATGGTTCAATCTCCTCCAAACATAGTTCAAATATCCCTCAATTATTGTATTGCTCAATTGGTTATTCTTCCCTTGACAAAAATTGGAAAATCTATAAGTAAAGAAAGGGTACCTAAGGATTTTGGATCTTCTGATACTTATTAGAGAGGTGGGACAAGGCTCTGGCCTGACCAAGCCACCCTGGTTTTTCCCATCAGCTGTTCACATGCTTTATGAATCCTAAAAGTGTACACTGCACTGCTCCGGCCCAGAGCAGGAGCACCACCTGCATGTCACGGGAGAGCCCACTGTACCTAAATATAAAATGCAGTTTCCGTTTCCTTTACACCTTACCACAAAAACGCTTTGTAATCTTCAGGTCTAAAAGTAGTTAAATGTGCTCATAATTTAAATTTCAAAAAACAAAAGGGAGAGTTTACCTCATAATAGATTTCACTTGGCAGTATATACCATTTAAAATATTTAAATTCTAATAAAGATGTAACTACCTCAGCAGATAGATAATGTAATCAAATAAATGAAATCTAAAAAGAGTCCGTTGGAATGATCTTCACACTGGACAATAAAAGCACCCAGTCAAGTGCTAATGTGGGGTTGAGGGTGTGCTTGTGCTTTTCCAGGAAAAGCTAAATGACCTATCTGGGTGCCAGAGTGTGCTGTACGGCTGTATCATGGGCCCAAACCCAGAAAAGGAGTTAATTCTACCTCTCAAGAAGCTGATGCTCAGTCCTATGATAGTGATGACTTGGAGACCACACCACAACCGATAGAAAAAGATGAAGCTACAACCTACCTTAATTGACCCAAGATGCCCAGGAGATGGTAACAAAAAATAAAGAAGGTTCAAATAGATAATAGAAGTGCATCCTAAGTCTTATGGCAAAAATATGTTAATTATAGATAAGACTTAGTCTTTTTCAAATTCTTTGATTATTCTTAATCTCTGCTAATGGAGCTACAACAAATCTGACTAGTCTATTTAAAATTACAAGTTCTACAATTGTAAAAAAAGTGTGTAGTTTGATTTGGCTAAAATATATTTGAGTGCACTCTGATTGTCTAAGATGTTCATCAGTCTGCCTGTGAATCTGTCTGTCTGTGTGTCCGGTCTATTAAGCTGTTGTTGGAAGTCACTGAGCTAGTGATCACTCACACATGTGGAGCCAATAGCACAAGTGCCTGTACAGGACTGTCCAACTGGCACAGGGTGCCTGAGAAACACCCTGAGGGCATGGGGTGCTGGGGGTGACAGGTGTTTCAACTGTGAGGGTACATGGTATAAGAAGCGAGCTAGTTCAGCAAAGGGGTGTAAAATAGCCCCCAGGAACTTGGAGAGTCCTTGTGGACACTGACAACTCTGTGTTTGTTTCTACGTCTATGTGAATCTGTGCAGATCGTCTGTCCACGTTTGTCCATTTGTTGGTTTGTGAACAGCTGTTCTTTTTATTTTGAGCTCAGCAATTTTTCTTTTTCCTTTTTCTTTTGCATTTATAGATCATTTAATCAAGGTTTACCTGAGTTATAGAATTACAAAACATGCTTCCACCTGGGTTCCCAGTTAGTTAAAATGATGCTAAAGTCAGTTGTGTAAATGTAATTTACACTGTTGCCTATCATAATTTGAGACTCTATCATTGTTCAAAAATAATATGTTAAATGTTATGATTGGAGTTTTCATAAACAAAAAAAATTATTATAAAAATGATTAAACAAATATCCCTTGGCGTTGGGATTGTTGGACAGGACTTCAATTGATGAATAAGAAAGTGGCCACCTGGTAACCTTTTACCAGCTCTTGTTCATTGATTGGAGGCCCCGATGATCTCCATAGCCTTATGGGAGACACCCCAACTAAAGTTACATAGTATTATTGCAATATGTTCACATTGGTCATCATTAAAAGGAATAATAAAAAGGTTTTTGATTTAAAAAATGCCCATACAAAGGTTTTCATATGGTTATGACAAATGATTGTTGTTGACTTCATAGTGTATTCATGCTTCCAGATATACTGGTTTTCTAAAATGTAAAACAGGGATTGTTTATGGTGACAAAATTTTGGTTCAGTTTCAGACTTCTGCCTCTAACAAATGTTTATGAGATGTATATCCCCCTAAACAGCAACAAGTGAGGTCAAATCTTTTATGTATTTTCTCCAAAAAGGAGAAATTTGATGTCAAAATGAAAATTCAAGTGTGTTACAAAATGTCATCATGGTTTTTATGCTACAACATTGTATGTGGTTTGACTTCTAAATTTTTCTATGTAAAATATGTAACTGTTTGTTAATATTCTACAGGTATTCTAATGTTAAAACAGCCATGGTTGTTGAAAAATAATGGTTCTATTTTATGTTGTAAGATGTTTGATATTTAGATAAGATAATAATGCCTCTACTACATTGTACTGTTATCAGTCTTTTCTTCTGGATGTCCAACAACCAAAGTATAGAGACCAACAATTGGAGACAAATGGGCTAAGAGGACAGCCAGTATTTTGGCCCGAGCCCTCCAAGGTCAGTGAGGACCCAGGACATGAGAGAACCTCTGCTGCATCATTCTATACTCGGTGAGTCCCTGGTCTTCTGATCAAGAAGAATATGAGACAACTGAGGAAAGTGATCATTGGTATGCGGTGTGCCTAAGGAGAGTCACCAGGAGAAAAGATCTCTCAAGCTTTCACAGAAAGCAACTTGGTCAAGCAATGGCTGTGACTCATCCAAATGGTTGACACTGATGGAAGAACTAAGAGGTGCTATAGCTGGTTCCAAGGTTCCTGAGGAGACTTAACTGACCTTGATAAATAACAAGAATTGATTGCATTCAAAACAGGTCTCAATTTAGCTTGGTCTTGAACATCCTTCAGAAAATGTACTACTAGAGGTATATAAAACAATGCTAAAGTAGTATGTTGAAAAAGAAACTCATATCCCTAATACCTTTTGGCAGTTGCCAGCTACACTGGTAGCTGACTACTGTCACAGATTAATGAACTGCACAGGGTTTCAATTGCAGAATGGAGGGACTTAAAATCTTTGGACTGCACTTAAAATAAAAGATCTACAGAGCTCTCCAACACAGCTCCTCCATCTTCAACTGACCACCCATCCTGTGCAACAACAAAACAAAAAAGAGGGATATGTTGGGAGCTGTTGAAGCTGAAAATTGACCTAGGGCATGACCCAGATGTGACCCTACCAGCAAACAAAGAGCTCCCGGATCAGCCACCTGAAGAAGTTGCTACAGCCCAGGAAAACACCAAGCCCCTAGGCAATCCAAGCAGTGCCTTGCTAGGCAGAAGGGCTAAGATTGACATCATTGTTCCCAGTGTATAAATAAAGATGCTACCCTGGTTGAGTAGTTCCTTTCCTCCCATCAGGAGGATAAGGGCTCCACCTGCCCCCAGCTTTGTTTTGTCTTTATTTTTCTCATCCTCTAGCCAGTCCATAACCCCAGAACCTCAGGAGCCGCGTTTGGGTTGCAGCACTAGCACACCCATTGCAGTTTTGAAACTTTGAAGTTGCCCCACATTTTGCAGGCACATGTGCTGCTAATCTAAGTCCACTTTCAAAGGGCACCACGCCCCTCCCCAGCAGGCACAGGGAGTCTTGAGCCCCTCTGTCCTGCCCCTCACAAACACGGCTGTTGCTTGGCTTGCTGCCCATACTCTCTAAATACCCAACATATTGGTGCTATTTCCATTTTGAACAAACAATTAGCCAGAAAATTAAAGGCAAATGAAAAGGTTTTACTTGCTTTCATTTATTCTTTCTTTTTTTCCTGATTGAGCTCTGAGTTCCTGAGCTCTATCCTTTGCATTTTCTAAAGTTTTTAACATGCAAATCTATCAGAACTCAGACAACAAATGCCTACAGTTTTTATTTGTTCAAAACATCTATTTCTTTTTCACTTTTGAGTGATAATTTGGTTGTGTACAGAATTACCGGCTGGTGAGTATTTTTTCTTCCAATACTAAATATTTCACTCTGCTTTCTTCTTGCTTGTATGCATTCCAAAGAGAAGTCTTACTTAATTCGTGCCCTAGTTCCTCTTCTGGGAATGAAGCTTTCTCCCCTTTCACAAGATTTTCTCTTTGTCTTTGATTTCTATACAGAGAACATGCGATGCTTTGGTGTTGATTGTTTTTATTACTGTGCTTTTTTGTTCTCTGTGTTTCCTATGTCGTTGGTCTATTACAATAAGTAGGAAATTCTTAGTCATTACCTCCAATATTTCTTCTTTTCTTCCTCTCTTTATTCTGCTCTTTGCCATTGCATGTATGTTTTATCATTTGTAACTGTGATTGTTGCTTAGTCCTTAGATAGTTCCTTGAATATGTTTCATTCTTTTTTCTCTCCATTTTGATTTTGGAAGGTTCTATTGACACATTTTTAAACTTCCTGATTATTTCCTTGTGTCCTATACACTGAAAAATTCATTAAAAAGATGTCTTTTTTTGATATTTTTCCTTCTTAGTGTTTCCTTTGATTCCTGTGATTTCCATCTCTTTGCTTAACCAGTCCTTCGATCACGCAGGGCGCCCATGGTTTCCCCTGGGTCCTTCTCATGTGAACCGAAATCCCTTCAATCCCCATAGCTCCTGTCCAGCTTCTGTGTCACGCCTGAACCCAGATCTGAACACGCTTGGCCTCCTCACACTGCCTTCTGCCTCTGTGGACCTCCGTGGGCCTCGCTGCTAGGTAGCAGCCCGGAAGCCTGAGGAAGGGGCTCTCCGTTGTCTTCCTTCCATCAGCTCTTGATGTTCCAGTCAAGCAAGCAAGGAATCACTGCGCGGAGCGGTTGTGTCTGAGCCGACCTGAGCCGCGGTGTGTGCCCCCACGTGCCCACCGCAGCCACGACCCAGCCTGCTCCTGGCGCCCTGTGGCAGCTGCCAGGCAGGTAGGGAGTCCATGGAAGGAACGAGGCCCAGAGGGAGGCAGAGATGCCACCCCCACTCCTACTGTGATGAGTGTGTGCTCCCTGGGTGCGCGCTTATCTAAACACGGGGCGAATCTAAGCACTTACCTCACTTTGTGATTTGAAAGAAAAATAGAACAGTTATTTTTTCTCTAAACCGCATAGTTGGATTTATGTCCATGGCCGGGGAGCACAGTCTCCACTCCTACCCAGTGTGTATTTAGAGTTGGTTATTTGTTCTTGCAGAAAACGGGTCGAGCTAACTCCTGGTGTATAATGAGAGACACTTTCAGACAGCTGCAAATGAAACGTCTGCCCACTGATGTGGGGGCGATTTTAAAATGGGAAAATATCTGAGTTACTAGCAGACTAGGAGACTCCTTTTCTTTTCCTCCCCCGACTTTCTTCTCTTACTTGTGAGTGGGCTCCATTTTTTTTGTGATCAAAGAGACTGTTGCCTTCCAGCAGTCATGATGAGGCAATGCTGTGCCTCATTTTACCAGAGCCGCTGCTGTTGTGCCAGCTTGCACGTCACCTGTCTGGAAGTTCTTCTTAGAAACCAGAGCATATTTCTCCAGATTTTCTCATTGTTCTGCATGTGTGAAAATTTGTTTAATATTTTCTTCAGTCAAAAGTACATACGGAATGCTGTCTTGGGACACAGACAAGGAAGGGGGAAGGGGAGGACACAGGACGAGCTCTGCGGGAAGCAAGCAAGGTCCCTGCCTTCACCACTACGTCTCTTCCAGGAGCATCACGCGTGGGTTCCAGCGATGAGGGGGGTTTAGAGAAGGAAGCGGTCTGCTTCAGCCTCGGGCACGAGGGCCTGACCAGGACTGGAACCTGGCTTGCTTTATCACTGGGCTCGAAACCCCGTGAGCACTTCACTGCCTCCTGCAGAGTGGCCTGGTTCAGATGCTGGGTGGCGTGTGCTCAGGGCCCACCCACAGGGCTGTGCAGTGCGTGGGCGCTGGCACAGAGGCAGGGGATGGTGGGGGGACCGCCAGGGCCGTGGCGGTGAGCAGGGGACAGGGCCACCGCAGAGGCACCTGAGCCTGAGTCACCGCGGGGGAGCCCGATGCTCACTGCCACTGGGGATGAGCAGCCCACAGGGTGGGGTGGAGCAGAGCCAGGGTGGCAGGAGCAGAGGGCACAGGGGCCCTGACCGTCCCACTGGTGCCAGGCCTTCCGGGAACCCCGCCGTGGCAGCACACAGCCTTGCGGGAGTGGCACCTCTCCGGTGTTGTGCCTGCACCCTGCTGCTTGCTTCTTCGAAGTCCCCGCTGCGCACCAGGCCTCAGCAGTCTTCAGCCTCCGGGTCCAGTGTTCCCATGGGCTCCTGAGTTTCAGCCACTAGTGTCCCCACCTCGGCTGAGTCTTTCTCCTGCCCAGGGGACATGCATCTCCTAGGCGTCGGCCCTGCCTGGTCCAGGCTAATGTCCCTGCCAGATCTGCCATCAGCGCTGGCACTTCAGCCTTGATCCGTCTGGATGAGGCTGCCTGGCCTCTCCTGGCTGGCTCTGTTCCTCCAGGTTAGGACCAGGAGCCCACCTGAGTCCTGGGTGAGTCTCGTCTGCCGGCAGAAGCCCACACACAGAACAAGGCGACATCCCCCGCCACGCTCCTGCTCGGGGCCTGCGGTCAGCACTGCTTCCCTGAGGAGCCCAGGCCGTGACCTTGTCTGCCCTTGCAGCAGCTACTTCTGTGAGAATGTGACAGCCGTGGCTTCTGAAGACACACTGTGGTTCAGCGCCTTCGCTGGAGCAGTGTGGGGTCCCCACCTCTTCCCTGAGCTCCATAGAAACGGCTTTGAAAAATTCATTGATGCTTTCCTATGTAAACACCTGAGCCCAGGGTCAGTCTGCAACAGTCACACTGGCCGCTGTCTTCTGCAGGCATGTTTGAGAAAGTCGCATCCTGGGGAAATGGCATGAACTGGACACAGCTATGCAGATAGCTGACCTGAGGAGATGAGCACTGTCAGAGGTAAAACAGGTGTGGGAGTGAGGGAGATGCAGGTGCAGCGAGTCCCTGACAGCCAGGGCTGTGCTGTGACCCCCAAACCCATACAGCAAAACCTCGCCACCGTCATGATGGCACCTTCAAGAGGCGACTAAGGCGGCACCTCACAGAGGAGATTGGGGCCTGGGGAAGGGTGGGAGAGGCGCTTCCACCCCTACGCCTCCCAGTGCCAGCATGCGAGGACACAGCTTCCTTCTGACTCCTGGAGCGAGGCAGCAGGCATGCTCAGGGAAGCAGAGACACAAAAAAATTATCCAGTCCTTGCTGTTTTGTTACAGTAGCAGGAATGCACTGAGGCTGTCATCTTGCCGTGACCTTGGTCTCTGCTTAGCTGGAGAATCAGCC
This sequence comes from Dolichotis patagonum, assembly GCA_004027295.1. Lineage (NCBI taxonomy): Eukaryota > Metazoa > Chordata > Mammalia > Rodentia > Caviidae > Dolichotis > Dolichotis patagonum. The sequence continues at coordinate 3,898 of PVJX010010395.1, read as the reverse complement.
TTCAACTGTGACACTGTGTGGCAGCTGTTACGGTTTGAGTTTGGATGTCCCCCAAAGCCTTATGCAGTCATGGGGTGGGCTCTTCAGAGGCAGCTGAATCTAGAGTTTGTGCCTGATTCATGGGCCAGTGCTGGGATTAAGGGTGTGAGTGCAACACCAGCCCTAGGGTGGGGAGCCTGCGTACAATGCAGGTGAAGGAAAGAGACTTGCCCTCCCTACCCTCATTGCTTTTGCTGTCTTCTGCCACCATGAACTGTGGCCCCTCTGCCATGTGCCACCCTGCCTTGAGTCAGCCTCTCATGGGCTGAAACCTCTACAAACTGTGAGCTAAATAAACCTTTCCCTCTTTAACTTTGGGTGTTGAGCATTTTGTCTCAGCAATGAGAGAAGTAACTGGTTGCATCCACATCTCCACAGCTGGGGCGGTTACTGGCTGCTTCCTCAGATTCTGGGTCATGACTGACAGTCTGCAGTTAGGTCAAGCAGTACACCCTCTGGCTCCACAGGAAAGGCCCGCACTCCTTGGAGCTCCATGAGGCTCCACAACACAGTCCCCATGGCGAGACATCCTACTGCACTGTCTACCTCCCCTGTGTCACCTGACATGTGGGAGCCCACTCCTTCCTGCCCTCTTTGGGAAGGAGAGAGAATTGGACATCTAGGGCTCAGAAAACTGGGTCCTGACAACTGGAAGCTCACAAACAACTGAAATGATGCCATGCAGGTCTCCACAAAGGAGGACTATTTTAAGGTAAAGAGCAGGGGAGTAACTAAGCATGGTTCTATAGAGCCCCAAAGGATTTGCTTATTGGAAAATATAATCACTTGTCAGCTTCCTGAAAACCCTCAGCCTTGATTATAGGTACACTACAATTTTGTGTGTATAAAAAATAATTCTCTTGATTATAGGTACCAGTAGAATACTGTGTAGATAATAAATAATTGACTGTTTCTGGATCTCTTTAGAAAATGGAAACATTTGAAGTTTAAATACACCTATGGAATCTACCTACTCTGTCATTTGCCTGTGGATGTTTTCAACACTGTGGAAAGCAGGACTTTTCCCCTAAAAATACTTCCCCCCTCAAGAAAAATGCAAACAGCCCATTAGATTGTTCTAGCTGTATTTTCCTCATCACCGCCAGCCAATGTAGCGTGAAGAGCAGGGACACTGGAGTCAGCCCTTCCTGGGCTCTGCACCTAACAGGATGTGAAATCGAGCAAGCCAGCAAGAAGCCCCAGGCCTCGGCTGTGCAGGACAACACTGCTTTCTTCCAGGGTCTCACAGGACCGGGGAGACAGTGGGAGTGGTGGGTGCCGTGAGAGCGGGCAGCCCATGAACGGAAGCTGATATGAGTGGTTTTGTCTTTTACCCAAGACAGATGTGCCCCTGAGTGGTTTGCTATGTCCCCAGGCCCCTGATGTTGAATTATACTATTCACAAAACTGTGGGTGGCATCACTTGGAACCACTTGGTATCTTGGATCTAAAACATAGCTAATAGTGAAATGTGTGTGTGTTTAAATCATGACAAATAAGACCTTTGTGTTCACTCTTCAAAATAATGAATGTGTGGCTCACTTCACAACTAATCTTGTATGACTGCATGCTTTCTTTTCTGAGAAAAACAAGGGGTTACAAAAGTATAGCGAATATTTAAATTTTCCAGATTATAACAGTAAAAGATACATTGTCATATTTCCCCTCAAAATCATCCCTTTGACTTCAAACACAATTATCATTCCATCCTTGTCACTGTCTGAAGCAATTCTAGAAGCCTTTTGTCCTGAGTGTCTTTACAAGGTGTGATAAAAAATACCATGAAAGCTGCTACCACATGACATTAAACAGAAAGGCAAGTTTGTAAAAACATCACAGTGTGTCCTTATCCACCTTATTCACCAGATCTGGCACTGTGCAACTTCTGGATCTTCTCCAGAGTAAAAATAACCATGAAAAATAAACATTCTGAATCACTGCAGGACATTGAGGCAGCTACAACGTGCAACTAAAGACTCACGAAACAGGGCTTTCAGAACTTCTGCAAAAAGTAAGCAGAATGATGAGACAAGTGTGAATGAAGCAAGGATTGTATTTCAAAGGGAATTCATGCCAATGTCTTCTATTGTAATAATTTTTAAATTAAAGCACATACCATATTTTAAATGCTGTTTGTGGATAGATCTTATTGAAGCAATCTTACTGATCATTATTATAATTTGCAATTATTCATCATTATCATTTGCAATTCTCAATCAGGTTACAAAGTTGCTCTAATTTCATATAATCAGTAGGGACAGACAAACACATAGTTGTTCTATAGGTTGAGTCTTGCTGGAAAACAAAATAAGCAATTCTGAGCTTCCATCTTTTTAAAACAGATGAAAATTGACCACTTTGATTGCATAAAACATGCTTCTAGTTGTTAAGGTTTAGATCTAAAATGTCCTCCCAGAAGTCTCGTTTGTGAAGGTAGGCCCTTGTCAGAAGGCACAAATCACTGGGAATGTGTCTTGGAAGGGTGTATTATTATTTCAGCTCCTTCCACTTCTCTGCTTCCTGGCTACTGTTGATTGGCTAGCTCTCCTCTATTATGACTTTCATCATGTTGTTTTTGCCTTGAAGCTGTCTAATGCAATCATAAGGCAAAATAAACCTCTCCTCCTTTCAATTGTATGCTTCACATTTTATTTCAGCAATGGCAAAATAACTAAGACAGAAATTGGTATCAGAAGTGGGGTGGCTGCCATGAGTGTGCCCAACTCTGCAGTTAACAAGACTTTGAAACTGGTTTGTGGGAGGAGTTTGGAAAACTTTGGAGATGCCAGTAGAAAAACTTTAGAATGCTGAAAGCTGAGCTTAATAGGAGAATCTGATCACAGTTCAGAAGACCTGAATGCTGATAGCAATGCAGACAGTAAAGGCCAAGCTTGGAAATTTTCATCTGGCAACAAGAACTCTATTGGATTAGACTCAAAGCCATATGTGTTATAATCTGGTGAAAAATGTCTGTATTTTAACCATGTCCTAAAAATTTTCAGGAGACTGAAATTTTCCAGGAAAGCATGCAACCAACATCTTCTCGTGTCAAGAAAAGGATTTCTGTAAGCCACTTTAGCAGCTGTCTGTTACCTTACTATATGAGTATACCATAATTCATCTGCATAATAACTTATCATTAAAGATTTGGGTTGATCCTTGTATTTTTTCCTCCCCTCAAAATTCCACTATGTAAAACCTTATTCATACACAGTGATTTTGCTTAGGGATGGACCAAGAGAATAAATGTTCACTAATTTAGAGCTTGAAATACAAAGTGACATCCTCTCTTCCATCCACCAGAGTGTTGAAGGGGCTGTGTGTTTCATGGTGGACTCCTTCACATTCTTCACCTTGGACTCTTGCAAGGAAACATTCTCATTTCTGAAACAGGCTTTTCCTGGTCACAAGTCTAACAATGCTGTATGATGATGGTCCATGTGCATTGAGTTTATTAACTATTTATGCTTCCCTTCAAATTCTGAGATGCATTGCTTTCTTATGTGTGTTCTTTATATGTTGGAAATGCTAACACATGACTATATGTTACTGTTCGGTGCCAGGTTTTATTTGGCTTCCATTTTCAAGCAGTCATGTTAGGTATAAAGTGTTTAATTTCATGCCATTAAAAATATTCTCCTGTTCTTCAAAGCAGCATGAACCTAGCCAACCTCCTTATGAGCAGCCTAATTTCAGAAGGAAATATGTTTTGAGAAGAAATCTCAGAATGAAGTACCAAGGTGACAGAACCTGGAGCTTTGCCCAAATGCATCAGCTCTATTATTTTTTATATAAGGATTTGCTGTAAGGCTCAGTCTTTTGCAGGACAAGCAGATGAATATACATAATAATACCTTCA